>CAUJNA010002557.1:2005551-2043051 GCA_963377175.1 Effrenium voratum
GCACACGGGTGCAGTCCCTATAGCTGAAGCTAGCAGCCAAATTTCCTAGCGGCGACATGCTACGCCAGGAAGCGTAGCCGGATTTACCAGGCTGGCGCCTGACTGCCGCCGACCCCCCAGCACTATTGCTCTTGGGCTCAACTGGCAAAGCAGGCTTGGTTCGGGGCTGGGGTGTCCGGGAGGGCCGGCGTGGTCTAATTTTGTGAGGTGCAAAACGTCGACTTTTTGCACCTCGCAAATTTATTGGAAAATCAAGCTTGGCTCGCGCGGTCAGCGTGGTCGGGGCGGTTGGGATGGTCCGGATGGCAGGGGGAAAGTCGTCAGGGAGGAGTCGAGCCGTGAATCCCCCCAGACACACCCCCAGGGCCCCAGCTTCGGCCAAGAGGCTAGACCTGGGGTTGGCCCCACAACCTGTGCCAGATGGGGCTGGCCTTGGGGCAGGTTTCGGAATCCACATTTTGGGGAAAGGAGGTGTTTCCTGTAATAGCAGGAGGGGTCGACGGATTTTGTAGTTTCCCCTGTTGGTTTAAAAAAATCCATGACTACTGGATTTTGTATTTTTTAAGCAAATGGATGGCCCAACACAGGTACCCCCCCCCCAAAAAAAAAAATAGAATACTAACGGGCAACCCCCCCCCCCCCCACACCACGCGGCAACGTGAGGCTCCTGCCTGGCCTTCGCGCCGGCGCATCGCAGCGGCTCCTACGGCAGAGTCACCAAACGGGATTGGCAGGTACCCAGCCCCGTGTCTTGGCTCAACCAGCGGGGTGATTCTTGAGTCCCCTCCCAACAAAAAAACACCAACCCTGGGGTATGTGGCTCGGTGGTTGGAGAGTGAGTCAAGTTCCATGTTCCCAGCCGGCTCCGACACTTGATTTTATGTTTTTTCTCCATTCCTGTCCTCAAAAGAAAAGCAAATCAGTCTTGGGGTAGCTCAAAAAACTACCGGCTAAAATCTGGGGTATGTCAAATAAGGTCGGTGTCTGACCAGAAAAACGTTGTTTTAGCCCAGTCTCGTGGTATGTCCAGAATAGCTAACGACTGCTGGGTTGGATCTAACTTTAACTTTTTGGTCGAAATGAAGGGTTTTCAACACGAAACCCAGAAACCAGTTACAAACTTTTTGCAGAGGGGTCAACGTATGTTTTTGCTTGTATGATTCCAACAAGTGGGAGGTTTGGGTGTGTCTTGCAATCAATAGCAAGGAAAACGCCCGTTTTTCCACGCAGCGCGTTGTCAAAATGGGGCCCCTTGTTGAACCCTGCCGCCTTGAGCCGCCTAAAGCGATCCCAAATTCTTGGAGGTGGTTTAGGTGATTAGTGGCTCGAGATGACAGGGGGGGTGCTGAATGATTCTCAGTACTTTTGGGACCCGGTGGCTGAGTCTCTGCGCAAGCAAGAGAAGGGAGAGAGAGAGAGAGAGAGAGAGAGAAAAAGAGATAAGGAAAGAGAGAGAGAGAGAGGGAAAGTGAGAGAGAGAGAGGAACAAAAAACAGAAAGAGGCGAAAAGAGAAAGCGAGAGAGAGAGAGACAAAGAGAGAAACAGAGAGAGAGAGAGAGGGTGAGTGAAAGGGCAAGAGAGACAGAGAGGGAAAGGCAGACAAAAAAAAGAGAGAGAGACAAGGAAAGAAGGAAGGAAGGAAGGAAGAGAGAGAAAGACAAATGAGAGAAACTGGACCAGCCACGAGGATTGAAATTATGACCCTTGCTTTTTCCACAGCCCTCGCAACCTGCGTAACCCCATGTGTTCAGTGGCACCGCTTTTCCTATTCCTTTGTGGATCCCTAATCAAAATGCGCTAAGAAAGCTTCCCTTTTTCTTTCAGCATTCTTCCGACTTGGTTCATTGCTCCACAAGGGTTAAAATGACTAATCAACCCTTTTCTGCTTCTGAACAAAGCCATGTTCGGAAAACTTTAGGTTTCTTCAAAGACATGTTTTCTGTTTCTTCAAAACCCTTCTCAGGGGCTAAATGTGAAAGACTCCGGAAAAAAGCGTTTGCTTGGACCGACTTGAGCCAAGTCCCACCGAACCAGGACCACCCGGACTTTGTGAAGCTGGAGCCTTGGGGTGTGCCCTGCGCCTTGCCATTTGGAGCCCTCGGCGAAGTGGGCCCCCGAAACCGGTTCCAGGGTGTCCTTTTTGCTGGTTTTGGTAGGAAAAATAGCCAGGGCCATCTATTTCCTCTAAAAGGACGCCTATGTTCGGGGTGGGTTCTCGAATGACCTGGGATGTTGAATTGGCGATTCTTGTCATTGTTCGAGATGGCAAGTTGTTCGAGGACATGACTTCCCACCCAAATGATGTCCACCAAAGGTGCCAGACATGGTCTTAACTAACTACAACCCGGAAATCTTAACCACGTAGCTTGGGGGACTACGATGTCAAGATGGGACTCTTAAGGCGACTGTGTAGGCGACTGTTTGTTTAGGGGAGTGTGTTTCTTTCGGGGGCTTCTCAGGGCTGACGAGGGGTGACAAGGCACATGGTTCTCCAAAAAAATGGGCGTGGTTGTTGAAGGGATTCGAACCCGCGCTGAAAACCCACGCCCAGTTCACGGGTCGGCCTGAAGACCTGTAGGTTCGCGGTTAGAAGAACCAGAGCGAGTCGGCCTGAATCAGTTTGCGGCCCCTGTTCGTCTTGATTTTGAGTCATGTTTGTTTGCCAATGTGATTTGCTCAACGAACGGGAAGGATGAGTGAACATAGCGAAAATTATGGCTTTCCCTACGCCCAAAGGCTAAGAACCCAAAGCCCAGAAGAAGTCCTCCGAACCCAAGCCCTCTAAATGCATGAATGAATGAATGAATGATTGAATGAATGAGTGAGTGAGTGAGTGAATGAATGAATGAATGAATGAATGAGTGAATGAATGAATGAATGCAATGACATCACATGAAATTAAATGAAATGAAATATCATGACTTGACATGAAATGAAATGAAATGAACATGAACATGAACATGAACATGAACATGCAAATGAAATGAAATGAAATTAAATGAAATGAAATATCATGACTTGACATGACATGACATGACATGAAATGAAATGAAATGAATTGAAATGAATGAAATGAAATGAAATGAAATGAAATGAAGGAAGGAAGGAAGGAATGAGTGAATGGATGGATGGATGGATGGATGAACGAAGGAATGAAGGAATGAATGACATTGATTCATTCGTTCATTCATTCATTCATTCATTCATTCATTCATTCATTTATTCATTAATTCATTCAGAACTTAATTCATCCATTCATAGGTAGATCATGTTTCCCTTAATTCACTCAATAATTCATTCATTCCATTCCATTCCGTTCCATTCCATTCCATTCCATTCCATTCCATTCATTTCCTGTATTTCATTCTAAATGATTCAATGGATGGATGAACGAACGAACGAACAAATGAAAGAGCGAATGACACAATGAATGAAGAAATAAATAATGGAATAGGGTGGAGCGGAGTGGAGTGGAACGCAACGCATAGAAATAGCATGAACGAATGAATAAGCAATAAACAGAAAACATTGAACAAACTAATGCTGAACATTTGAAGCATTAAGGCTAAGCCCCAAAAGCCCAAAAGCCCAAAGGCCCAAACCTAAGCACTAAGAGCCCTAACTTAAACTCTGACAGCTTGAAACCAAACCGTAAAAAAGCAACACCTCAAACGCTTAAACTGTTAACCTGCATGGCAGAAGGCCCCACAGCTGACTTGGCAAGAAAAGCTTTGGAATTATATTTTGGATTAAAGGAGCAAAGCAACAAACGTAACCAAGCAAATCATGGCCAGACAAAAACCATGAGAAGGTGAACGCACCATTCCAACAATGAGCCCCTAGTACGCAGTCCAGTGCATAAGCTGATATCAACTAACTATGGCCGATTAGTGGCCTTACATCCTCGGCCAAAAGAAGAAGCAAGCAGCCACAAACAAGGCAAGTCAGCACGCCACTCGCACCAGTAGCGAAGCAGCAAGCCAGACAACCAGCCATCACAATTACTGCTTTCCAACCAGCAAGTAAAGGCATGTGAAGAGTGCTTTCTTGTATTACTTTGATTTATCCATGTGTTTAGCTCTCTTGCCCCGCTTTGTTAGTGTTGCCTCAACATGTCCCTCTTCCCGATCCATACCTTTCCAAACAGCCCCCCTTCTTACTCTCAATCACATCTGGACAGAACAAATGTTTGATGGGTGTGTAGACTTGCGCACAAAGCCTGTATTGTTGTTGGTTAAACGTTTACATCTTTCGATCTCTTGCCCCTGTTTGGGGCAAGCGGGAACCAAGCAAAGATAAAACTTCTGACATCCAAACATTGGAGAAGCCAGTGCTCAGAACCCGGCAGACAGTTATTTAGTTCAACTCGCATGGTTCGCATCACGCTCAGAGAGGAAAATGCGCTGGCCGAGTTATCTTCCTGGCCGAGTCAAGAGATGACCTTGTAATTCATCCAAGGTCTCGAGTTCAACTTGTTCGGATTCGTGTCCCTTGAAACCCAGACCAAACGGGCGGTTCCACCAAGGTGTCTTTTTTTCCTTTTTTCCCACATTCCTGGGCAGACGCACGTTGCCATTGTATGGACCTTTTTTCCCGTGGGCAGACGCACGTTGCCATTGTATGGACAAGGTCTCTCGGCCGAGGTGATAACCAATGGGCCAAGGACAACCCCTTCAAGTGGGAGGGCTACTCCTTCTACGTCCACGAGTCCGTCATCGAGAAGTGCGTGGCTGTCTCATACAGCATGTCCGCCCAGCCTGTGGCCCGGTCGAACCGGCCCGAGACAAGGCAGAGCTCCAAATGCCCGCTGGTTTTTTGGGCTGGGATGCTTCCATTGCTGAAATGTTTTTTGTGCCTTGTTGGTTTTAGAGGGAATCTATCACTACTGGGAAATATTTTCACATTTTTCCAGAACCCCTGACTTTTCGGATGACGCCTGCGGGTAACCTACAATGCTACCCAAAGCCCTCCCCCTTCAGAAGCAACCAACCCGAAGACGCCACTTAACAACTCCAGCACCAATGACAGCATCTCAGTTGTGCAGCGGCACCCTTTTTCCCCTTTTTTCGGTGGCCCCACTAAAAATTCGGTCCAAGCCCCAACAATGGTTCCTTTTTTTCCAGTCACTGAACAACTGAGGCATGGCTACACTTCGTTTTGGGCCGATGTTCGGAGGTTCCCGAATGCATAGCAGAAGGGTTCCCGTCATAGAAAGGAGCCTGACGCAAGCGTCTGCAAGCGTCTGCAAGCGTTGGCAGGTGCCAAAAGTTGCCGTGGGGGAAGGCCCAAGCTGTATGAAATACGTGACTTGCAATTGTTGTTTGAGTCCGTGAATCGCGTTGCTTTTGCAACGTCACATTTGTTGTTCTGCCGCGGTTTTTTGTTTTGTTTTTTTTCCGCATCGACCAGCACAAAAAAAAGAGGTAGCAACATCCTCGAGTGTTGAGCCTTGACCACGCCGATCCACGCAAAGGGTCGCATGAAAGCCTCGAGTTTGGAACCTCGACCAGCGCGCTTTCTCGGGCAACTCGTTGCGCGTGTTCTCTCGTGCTTTGCACGTGATCTCGTGTTTCTTGCTTTGCGCGCGCTCTCGTGCATCTTGCTGCCCAGGTGCTCTCGTGTCTCCCGCTTCGCGTTTTCTCTCGTTCATGCTGCTGTGCATTTGCTATTGCACAGTGCTGCGCAGTTGCTCTCGTGTTTCTTGTTCTGTGTGTCCTCTTTTTGGGAGCCCTCTTGTTCTGCGAAGAAACCATGAGATTTCGCAACATTGGAAAGCCGGGTTTTCAACAAGTCACTGCATTCACCGACGAGGACTATTCTTTGGTGCATTTTGCCAAGGGATGTTAGGACTTCAACTTTTTGCCAATAGTGGGTTTTCCATTAAACCACGAAAAGCTTTTGCCAACCAGTGGGCTTTCCAGTAAACCACTAAACCACTAAAAGTTAACCTTTTAGCAGGGAAGCGGAAAGCTAGTGGGTTTTCCATTAAACCACGAAAAGCTTTTGCCAACTAGTGATTTTTCCATTAAACCACTAAAAGCAAGCAAGATATTTGTAGCAAAGTGTCTTCAGGTCTTGGCCTTTGTGGGGGGCCTGGAGTTCGATCTCATGCCGGCACCTTTGATGGAGGTGACCACCGAGGTCTGTTGGCCGGACAAGGTGGACCAACCGGACCTCAGCCTCCTCGCACCTCGTTAGCCCACGAGCCCAGTCAGGGCGGGCTGCCGGCTATTTACTGCTATTGGGCAACGGATCTTTAGACTGAACAACTTTTTGGATTCCCAAAAATATGTCCTTTTAACCAGCAAACAGTTTAACTTTTTGCTGGGGGATCTACAGCACCCAAGTATTCGGCGAATCACGAAACTCCTTCGCTCTGAAAAAATGATTGCCACATGTTTGGCGCCAAAGTACCTCAAAAACCGCATTCTACTTATTTAGGCCGCTCGAGTTTCTTTTTACCTGGCCGAAAAGCAAGGTACTTATTTCTTTCTGGAAAGGAAACCGGAAACCTCGGATTGGAGAAACTGCTTCTTTTGAGACAGACCTTTTTAGCGTGGTGCTTTAAACACATGAAAATAGTTCGTGGCTTCGAAAGGAAACCATCAACGAATGGTTTGTTTTGTGTGTTTGTCCAGATCCTTTACGTAGCACCTACAGTCAGAACTGTGCGTTTCTAGATTTGTGGCTTGGGTCCATGTTGAATGGCTTTGTAAGAACCAGTTTGTTAGTACTTTGCTTCAAGATGTGTGGTAGCGTTTGCTTGTTGGTGCCATGATTCTACTTTGAGCCTTGGTTTGCTGAACTTCGATGTATATTGCTTGCTGTGTTGCGTTTCTTCACGGCTATTGGTATCTCAGTTGTTCAGTGGCACCAATTCTTCTTCCCGTTTTTTGGGTGGCTGCCCCACTAAACATGGTCTTCCCAAAAAAGGGTTCCCTGCTGAACAACTGAGGTATGTCTCTCAGCTTTGTCGGCTCGTTTTGGCTCTGTTCTTTTTGTTGGGGGTCTGCGAAAACCACAGTTGCTGACCTACCAGGGTTGGGCAGCTGTCTTTAAGTTTTGTTGGTCTTTCTTTGCTTCCTTCTTTCCTTCTTTCCTTCTTTCCTTCTTTCTTTATTTCTCTCGCTTTCAATATGTGTTTCTTTCTTTCTTTCTTCCTTCCTTTCTTTCTTTCTTTCTTTCTTTCTTTCTTTAGTGTTGTCTCTCTCTTTACCCCTTAATTTGTCATTTGCTTGCGTTCTGTGCTTCGCTTGTTTCGTTTTGGCGGTGTCATTTCATCAGTTGTACTCTTCTCTCCCTCCAACAATTGTGGAAACGCACAAAGGGCCATTCGTCGAACGATAAGCTTCCAAATGCCTCAAGGCAGCTTCCATTGTTTGCTTGTCGTGCGCTGGCTTCTTCTAAAAGGAGACAATGACGGCGCCAAGGAAACTAAGCCCAGGAAACACAATGGCAACATTAGCTGGGGCCCTGGAGCCCCCTGTCAGTTTTCCGGGGTGGGGCTCTGTGGTAAGAGCCCCTGCCACAATGCGCATTCCAGTTTTCCGAAGTGAATCCGTCAAACCTGCAGCTTCCGAATGATCCTCACTTCTGTGACAAGGACCTCTCGCTTTGTGAAGTTTAGAGCCTTGTGTAAATATGTATGTTTATCCATATACATATACTATATATAGATATGCTTCCCCATTGTTTTCCGCATGCAAGCTTGTAATTTGGTGCAAGGGGTAGATACTGCCTTACTACAAATTTGTATCGATGGTGTATATATATATACATATTTAATATATAATATAGACATATACCTCCATGCCTCCCAAACCCATGCCACGGTGTTGATTGACTTTGACGAATTAGTCATCGGGGCCTGTCGGGGAAGGCCATTTCGACTGGTAGCACAGAAGCGCTTCTGGACGGTTTCCGCCAGCCTGGTCCCAAGAGCTGTTCTGAGTATAGTGTATTTGTTTTGGGATGAGGATGCGACGTTCGTCGTTTGCTAGCGTCCCAGGGGGTTGGGTGCAAGAGATGAACTGATTGCTAGGTCCTGTACACATGTGAGCCACTATTAGTCCAACGCTTATGTTTCTTGTTCCGGGGCTCCAGGTTCATCTTTGGCGCAGCGGATTCAGTTGTAGCTGGTGTTGTTGGTGAGCCTGAGATCACCACCATGAGCACGATGGGGATCACCCTGTTCAAGCACAGCATTCGGCTGCACAAGCGCTTTGGTCCCAACACCGACTTCAAAGCTGGCCGCATCAAGGATGCCATCGAGACTGCGAAGAGCGCATTTGGCAAGGGTGCCTGTCACGAACCAGACCTTGTTGTCTTATGGGGATGAGTTAAACTGTTAGACTGTTAGACCTCCGCATTCTGAGCCACTGCTGCTTGGCATGCATGAAAAACACAAGGAGTACATGTTCTCTAGATTGGAACTCCCCCGGAGGGCGCACGAAAACTGGCCGCACTTGGTGGTGTGTAAGAGAGAATGGGTTAAGAGTTGAGTGAGGTGAAGTGGAGGGGAGTGGAGTGGAGGGGTGGGGTGGAGTGAGGTGGAGTGAGGTGGAGTGAGGTGGAGTGAGGTGGAGTGAGGTGGAGTGAGGTGGAGTGTGGGTGAGTTGGAGTCAGTTGGAGTCAGTTGGAGTCAGTTGGAGTGAGTTGGGTTGGGGTCAGCTGGAGTGAGTTGGGTTGGAGTGAGTTGGAGTGAGTTGGAGTGATCGGGAAGCACACACTTTGGTCTCTCGCAGAAAAGCAACATGTCGTGGTGGTGTCTATTGTTGACATGGCGACTCACTAATTAAATGTCCGCACAAGACTCGGAGTCGCTAAAAATCCGCCGATCTTCGTCCATGTTTCCATTCAATAGTTTTCCATTGGCCATTTCGCCAGCCATTTTGGGGTTGACCCACACCCAAATATGCCATGTGAGGCAAACCTTTTTTGGTTAGGTGACGACAACGACGACGGGGAGGCCTTCCAGCCTATGGACCGCGAGGCTTTGGCCCAGCAGAACGCCAGCCGGGCGCGGCCCGCGGCCGGCGCTTCGAGCGCTTCGAGCGCTTCGAGCCTCAGCGTGGCCCAAAAAACCGCCAGGAAACCAGGGAAACCAGACGAGGTTTTCCGGTGCCCTTTTACCGTTTCTTTTTCTGGAGGGAGGGTTCCTCTACTCAAATGCGACAGAAAGAAGGCTACCCTTATTCTAACCTCGCTACTGGAGAACCTAGAAGAGGTTGAAAGATCCAGCGTGTTGTGCCAGTCCAAAGAAATGACGCCTTTCTTGAACCTTGTTTGCTCAGCTGTGTTGTGGCCATATGTACGGTCAGACACGTACAGCTGAGATTTTCATGGGTCATCTTTGTTGACCCTGCACAAGTCGAGCAACCCCCACCTGCATCCTACCACAAAGTGTTCAATCATCTTCAATCCCCTTGCCCCCAGAGAGACGCGCAGTTATTCAATGGCACCCTTGCTCCTCTTTTATTTGGCGGGCTCAGGGCTCCCACAAAACTTGGCCTGGAATCAACCAAGCAAGAAGAAATGTTTCCAACTCTGCACCAAAAGCAGCATGGGGGCACAGCGGCCTCTTTCGAAGTGCAGGTTTCCTCCTGACACGCCAAGCTGGGCAATTTCTGGCACCAAAGCGGACCTCAGGTGAGCCCCAACCAAAACCCGGGTAGATGAAGGTTAAGGGACGATCCCAGCCAGAAATCGCTACGGACTTCCACTTTAATTCTTGAAGCATGGTTCTGGGTCAACCATTTTTCTAGCAGGTTTTGATTTTGCCTCAGATGCTGTTGTTGCTCTAGGGCTAACTTCCCCATTATTTCCAGGGATCCTTCTTTCGAGAAAACCACCAAGCACCCTGGGGAAACGGATCTGGTTTTTGAAAAGAACGATGGCTGAAAAGATTGGGATGGAATCCACCAGTAGAAAAACAAATGCTGTTTTTTGTACTTCTTCTTTCCAGGTGCCCAAACAACCAGGTAGGTCACACAGGAGTCTTGGGATCCTTTGGAGCCAAGGCCACAGACCGAAGGCAGCGAAGGCACCGAAGGCACTGAAGGCGGCGAGCCCAGCTTTCATCCGGAGACAGAGGAGCTCTATTTGGCCTCGGCCCGGTATGACGAGCGCCTTGAAAATAGGGTTGTGCATTTACAGAGTAGGCTTTGGCTCCCTTTTGGCGGGGAACCAAAAGGAGGCTGGTTTTAGGCGAATTGACGCCAAACCAATTGATGCTCCGGCATGTTTCAACCAAAATGGAGTTCCTCATTTCTTGAAAACCGAAATGGCAGTGACTCGAACTAGTTCGGTGCAGTTCCTTGGGCTACTTTGGGATTGTTCTTCCAAGGGAAACCAACCACAGGCCATCGATTTGGAGCTCTCATACTTTGAGGTGTCTATGATTTGTTCTTGGTTGAAACTCTGGCGTGCTTAAATCCCCATGTAGATGATGCGGCGGGTCCCCAATCTCACGTCCTGTCCCGGATCTACCAACTGGTGGAAGAGCAGGGAAGTACCAGGTTTTGTCCATGTGCGTAAGTAAGCCTTCCGCCAGATTCGGCGTCGGTGATTGCTTGCTTGCTTTTGTTCCTGCCTGGCTCAGGTTGGTGTTAAAATACCTCGTTGCCAATTTGAACTGAGTTTCCTTGGTTAACGTTGACCCAGGATTAACAAACCCGTGCCATTTTAGGGGGGTGCTCCCTCCAAAAGTGGTCTGAATCCCCACCAAAAGGGGACAGCCCCCAATCACATCAACCAGGGGTTCTGCTTCATCCCGGGCTTAACATTACAAAAAGGTTAATTGATAAAGTGGGTTCACCCCGGATTGGTTATCCAATGAACAAGTGGTTTCTGAATCCAGGGTTAGCCAGGGTTAACCCCGGATTAATTAAGAATTGGTTTATCAATCCAGGAGCCAATCTCAAATCCT
Organism: Effrenium voratum; assembly: GCA_963377175.1. Lineage (NCBI taxonomy): Eukaryota > Dinophyceae > Suessiales > Symbiodiniaceae > Effrenium > Effrenium voratum. The sequence continues at coordinate 2,016,480 of CAUJNA010002557.1, forward strand.
TGATTCGGTTGGTTGGTTGGTCGGTCGGTCGGTCGGTCGGTCGGTCGGTTGGCTGGTTGGTTGGTTGGTTGGGTTGCGCGTTGTGCGTTGGCGTGCTTGTGTGTTGGTTGTTTGGCTTGTTGGCTTGTTTGCTGGTTGGCTTGTTTGCTTGTTGGCTTGCTTGCTTGTTAGCTGTTTTCGGTTCGGTGGTTTGTTTATGTGCCTTGCTGATTGGTTTTTGGTTTATTAATCCTTAAAAATTGGTCTATTAATCCACGGTTGCAAAATGGTTAGCTAATAATTTAATTAAAGACTAGTTCATTAAAAATTGGGTTAACACCGGATCTCAATTCTTTTCCTTCTCCCTTGATCTCAGGACCGGGGTGCATATCACCTCGAACCTCACGGGCCACGAGGCGGCCAAAGCCGCGCGCGCCGCACTGGGGGCCCTGGGGGCCTTGCAGACTGAGGCAGAGGCCAAGGATGAGGCGGGGAAAGCTTCTGGCTGTTCCCGTCCAAAAGTGGTCTGATTCCAACCACTAAACCCAGGGAAACTCACCGGAGCATGCTCGGAACGGCTTCGGACGGGTGCGGACGGGTGCGGACGCCGGGCCCATTGGCACGGCAACGCGAAGGTTTCGCAGGGTTTGAATTGCGTGGCAGGTGCAGCACTTTCGCAAGGTGAGGTACAGATTTCGTGGCAGGCGCAGCACCTTCGCAAGGTCAAGTTTCCCCAAGGATTGCATTGCGTGGCAGGCGCAGCACTTTCGCAAGGTGAGGTACAGATTTCGCGGCAGGCGCAGAACTTTCGCAAGGTCAAGGACAGATTTCGTGGCAGACGCAGCACGTTCGCAAGGCCAAGTACAGATTTCGTGGCAGGCGCAGCACGTTTGCAAAGTCAAGTACAGATTTCGTGGCAGGCGCCGCACTTTCGCAAGGTCAAGGACAGATTTCGTGGCAGACGCCGCACTTTCGCCAGGTGAGGTACACATTTCGTGGCAGTCGCAGCACACTCGCAAAGTCAAGTACAGATTTCGTGGCAGGGGCAGCATCTTCGAAAGGTCAAGTACAGATTTCGTGGCAGGCGCGGCACTTTCGCAAGGTCAAGTACAGATTTCGTGGCAGGGGCAGCACTTTCGCAAGGTCAAGTACAGATTTCGTGGCAGGGGCAGCACTTTCGCAAGGTCAAGTACAGATTTCGTGGCAGGCGCAGCACTTTCGCAAAGTTAGGCACAGATAGAGAGATAGAAAGATTGATAGATAAATAGACAGATTGGTAGGCAGATAGATAAAAAGAGAGAAAGACAGATAGATAGAAGATAGATAGATACAGAGATAGATAGAGAGATAGATAGATTGAAAAGAGAGGTAGATAGATAAAGAGAGGGATGGATAGATAGATGGATAGATCCATAGTTAGATAAAGAGATAAATACAGAGATAAATAAAGAGATAAATAGATAGAGAAGTAGATAGATAGATAGATAGGTAGAGAGATAGATAGATAGATAGAACGGGAGATAGATAGATAGGTAGATAGATAAGAGAGAGAGAGAGAGATATAGATTGATAAATAAAAAGAGAGATAGAAAGATAGATAGATAGATAGGTAGGTAGGTAGATAGATATATAGATAGGTCACGAGATAGGTCAATAGATAAATAGACAGATAGATAGCTGGAGAGAGAGGTAGGCAAATGGATAGATAAATAGAAAGATACTGTAGATAGACAGATAGATAAAGAGAAAAAGAAAGAAAGATAGATAGATAGATAGGTAGATAAAGAGAGAGAGAGAGAGATTGATAGGTAGGTAGATAGACAGATAGATGGACAAAAAGAGAGAAAGATAGTCAGATTGATTGATTGATTGATTGATTGATTGATTGATTGATTGATTGATTGATTGATCAAGAGAGAGAGAGAGATAGATAGAGAGAAAGAGAGATAGATGGATAGATAGATCGATAGATAGAGAGCCAGACAGACGCACAGATAGATAGAGAGATAGGTAGATAGATAGATAGATAGATAGATACATAAAAAGAGAGATGTATAGATAGATAGATAGATAGATCGATAAAAAGAGCGAAAGAAAGAAACAAAGGTAGATAGATAAAAAAAGAGAAAGAAAGATAGGTAGATTGACATGACAGACAGATAGATAGATAGATAGATAGACAGGTAAATAGATAAATATATAGAAGGCAGATAGTTAGATAGATAGATAGCTAGATGGATAAACATGACAGGCAAATAGATGGATAAAAGGGAGATTGATAGATATACAGATCGATAGGTTGACAGAGAGATGGCTAGAGTCATAGAGATATATATTTATAGATGGACAAATAGATAGATCAAAGGGTAGATAGATAGATAGATAGATAGAGAGACGCAGAGAGGGAGCGTAGATAGACAAATAGACAGAGGAAGAGATAGATAGATAGTTAGAGCAGATACGTAGAATGAGAGAAAGGAACAATGAACGGTGACTAAGAGCAAGATCAAGGAAAAAAAGAGGAACAGAACTATAGTTTGTATTTTTGAATCTTCCGCCCACCGGCTTCGCCGGCTCTACTGGTAGACTGGTTGGTTGATTAATATGGGGTCAACATTACGCAGGGTCCTGAAAAGATACAAATTTTGCAACCATTTGAAACATGATGCTTTTTCCACCTTTGAATGAAGCGAAACCACCATTTACAAGTTGCAATGTTCAGGTGTGTAATGTAAGGATCCCTGCTCTATTGATGAACCTGAATGGCGTACGTTTATGAATGTTCTGGAAAACACTTCCATTTCCATTCTTTCCACGGATCCTTCGTTTCAGAAAACCATCAGAACCCCAGGGGCAACAGCTGATTTTTGAGAAAAACAATGGTTTATGTCTTTAATCCTTGTATAGTGTGGATGGACACCATCCATTTCGCACCACCCAAGCAACAATGGGGGACCATTGTTTGTGGTATTACAGGGGAATCATCATTCTCAAGGTTTCTTAGGTAATGCAGGATTTCGTCCATCCACAGTATGGGTGTGGCTCAAAATTCAAGAGCCAGGGTTACGCAGGCTTTAGTTGTTGGCTCCATTTGCCAAGGTGCCATTTTGATATATGTTTTTGAGCCACAGCCATTTATACATATATTTATATGTTACACATACACATTTTTTAAACAACCTCCAGACACATGTGTATATGGTCCCTCGTCCCCCCCTCCCCCCCACCTAACAAAAAAAGACAAGCGCGCAAAGACACAAACGACGCAAAAGCGCCCTCCACTTTCACCCTTTGCCCAGCCCTCCAGAGCAGTTGTTCTGTCGATGCAAGAGTATTCACGCATCCCTGGATTTCGGATTCCAGGTATTCTCAGAGTTGAATCTTGAATCCAGGGCTTCAGCCATCCACCCCTCCCCAAAGGGCCCCAAAACTGGTACGTAGGATGTTTACCTGGCTTTTGCTCAGTTTGTGTTGGGAACAACCCTAAACAGGTCCAGAAAGTAGGAGATGTAAGATGTCCTCCGGTTTTTCATAGGGTAAGATGTCCCTGTGGCTTCCTCTGGAGCCTCTGGTGTTCAGATGTGAGTGCCACGTGAGAGTTGCAACCACGAGGACGGTTTAGGCAACCACGAGCTCTTCGAGCTGGGCAGTCCTTCCGGGGCCTTGGTGGGCTTCAGCGTCAAAGGCGTCTGTGGGCCTGGGGGGGGGGGGGGGAAGGGGGGCGGGGGGCGGATGTGGGGGTTCCTGCTGGCGTTTTTTTGGGGGGGGGTGGTGGGGTTCCTGTAATGTTAGCCCCGGATTCATTGACCTGCTGGTTGATTTTGGTGTGTGTGTGTGTCTGTGTGTGTGTGTGTCTGTGTGTCTGTGTGTCTGTGTGTCTGTGTGTCTGTCTGTCTGTCTGTCTGTGTGTCTGTGTGTCTGTGTGTCTGTGTGTCTGTGTGTCTGTGTGTCTGTGTGTCTGTGTGTGTGTCTGTGTGTCTGTGTGTCTGTCTGTCTGTGTGTCTGTGTGTCTGTCTGTGTGTCTGTGTGTCTGTCTGTCTGTCTGTCTGTCTGTGTCTGTCTGTCTGTCTGTCTGTCTGTCTGTCTGTCTGTCTGTCTGTCTGTCTGTCTGTCTGTCTGTCTGTCTGTCTGTCTGTCTGTCTGTCTGTCTGTCTGTCTGTCTGTCTGTCTGTCTGTCTGTCTGTCTGTCTGTCTGTCTGTCTGTGTCTGTCTTCTGTCTGTCTGTCTGTCTGTCTGTCTGTCTGTCTGTCTGTCTGTCTGTCTGTCTGTCTGTCTGTGTGTCTGTCTGTCTGTCTGTCTGTCTGTCTGTCTGTCTGTCTATGTGTCTGTGTGTCTGTGTGTCTGTGTGTCTGTGTGTCTGTGTGTCTGTGTGTCTGTGTGTCTGTGTGTGTCTGTCTGTGTGTCTGTGTGTCTGTGTGTCTGTGTCTGTCTGTGTGTGTGTGTGTCTGTCTGTGTGTCTGTCTGTGTGTGTGTCTGTCTGTGTGTGTCTGTCTGTGTGTGTCTGTCTGTGTGTGTGTCTGTCTGTGTGTCTGTGTGTGTCTGTGTGTGTGTCTCTGTGTGTCTCTGTGTGTCTCTGTGTGTGTCGCTGTGTGTGTCGCTGTGTGTGTGTGTGTGTGTGTGTCGCTGTGTGTGTGTGTGTCGCCGTGTGTGTGTGTGTCGCTCTGTGCGTGTCGCTGTGTGTGTGTGTGTGTCGCTGTGTGTGTGTGTGTCTCTGTGTGTGTCTCTGTGTGTCTGTCTGTGTGTGTGTGTCTGTGTGTGTGTGTGTCTGTGTGTGTGTCTCTGTGTCTGTGTGTGTCTCTGTGTGTCTGTGTATGTGTCTCTGTGTGTCTCTGTCTCTGTGTGTCTCTGTGTGTCTCTTTGTGTCTCTTTGTGTCTCTGTGTGTCTCTGTGTGTCTCTGTGTGTCTCTGTGTGTCTCTGTGTGTCTCTGCGTGTCTCTGCGTGTCTCTGCGTGTCTCTGCGTGTCTCTGCGTGTCTCTGTGTGTCTGCGTGTGTCTCTGTGTGTCTCTGTGTGTCTCTGTGTGTTTCTGTGTGTCTCTGTGTGTCTCTGTGTGTCTCTGTGTGTCTCTGTGTGTCTCTGTGTGTCTCTGTGTGTCTCTGTGTGTCTCTGTCTGTCTGTCTGTCTGTCCGTCCGTCTGTCTGTCTGTCTGTCTGTGAGTCTGTCTGTGTGTCTGTGTGTGTGTCTCTGTGTGTCTGTGTGTCTGTGTGTCTGTGTGACTGTGTGTCTGTGTGTCTGTGTGTCTGTGTGTCTGTGTGTCTGTGTGTCTGTGTCTGTGTGTCTGTCTGTCTGTGTGTCTGTGTGTCTGTCTGTCTGTCTGTCTGTCTGTCTGTCTGTCCGTCTGTCTGTCTGTCTGTCTGTCTGTCTGTCTGTCTGTCTGTGTGTCTGTGTGTCTGTGTGTCTGTGTGTCTCTGTGTCTGTGTGTGTGTCTCTGTGTGTCTGTGTGTGTGTCTCTGTGTGTCTGTGTGTGTCTCTGTGTCTCTGCATCTCTGTGTCTCTGTGTCTCTGTGTCTCTGTGTCTCTGTGTCTTTGTGTCTTTGTGTCTTTGTGTCTCTGTGTGTCTCTGTGTCTCTGTGTCTCTGTGTCTCTGTGTTTTTGTGTGTGTGTGTGTGTCTGTGTGTCTCTGTGTCTGTGTGTCTGTGTGTCTGTGTGTCTGTGTGTCTGTGTGTCTGTGTGTCGGTGTCTCCGTGTCTCCGTGTTTCCGTGTCTCCGTGTCTCCGTGTCTCCGTGTCTCCGTGTCTCCGTGTCTCCGTGTCTCCGCGTCTCCGTGTCTCCGTGTCTCCGTGTCTCCGTGTCTCTGCGTGTCGGTGTTTGTGTCTCTCTGTCTCTGTGTGTCTCTCTGTGTCTCTCTGTGTCTCTCTATGTCTCTCTGTGTCTCTCTGTGTCTCTCTGTGTCTCTGTGTGTCTCTCTGTGTCTCTCTGTGTGTCGCTCTGTGTGTCGCTCTCTGTGTCTCTCTCTATGTCTCTCTCTATCTCTCTCTCTCTGTGTCTCTCTCTGTGTCTCTCTCTGTGTCGCGCTCTGTGTCTCTCTGTGTGTCTCTTTCTGTGTCTCTCTCTCTCTCTCTCTCTGTGGGTGTCTCTCTCTTTTGCTCTGTGTGTTTCTCTCTCTCTCTCTGTGTCTCTCTCTCTCTGTGTCTCTCTCTCTCTCTCTCTGTGTCTCTCTCTCTCTTGTGTCTCTCTCTCTCTCTCTCTCTTGTCAAACTACATGCTTCACTTTGCACTCTTGTTGCATGTATGTTCACTATCGCAGGCCTTGAGCTTACTACTCCGCATGAGTCAAAAGGTTGGCAGCTGCAGACTACATTGGTTGACTGTTTGTTTGAACACTACAGCACTTGCACTTGTAAGCAAAGTAACAACTGATTTTAACGTGGTAGCGGAGCTGAGATCCTAAACATAGGGGAGCTCCAGTAAGTAAGTACTACAACAACAGCAACAGCAGCCACATGCCAAACTACTACGACATGTCAGGAGAAGCGCATCAGCCTCAGCACGACAAACTACAGGAGCAGAGAACGGGCCAACAGCAGACACAGTAGGAGCCACGACTACGGGAGCGGGAACAGAACAAGACAACGACGTTCAGAGACTACACAGATACAAACTGCCACCACCCTTCTTCACTGGTGACTACTCCCAGTATGAAGAATGGCTGTTCAAGCTACAAGCATACCTCGGCCTCATAGACCGAGACTTCGACCTGGTGCTACAACTAGCACAAGTGGCTACACGACAGATTGAGGACACAGACATCAGAACACACATACTCGACCCTACACAAGCAAGCAAAACAGTGGACCTCTCCAGAGATCTACACTACATCCTCATCAACATCTGTCAGGGAGCAGCAGCTACAGTAGTAAGGCAAAACCGCTACAACGCAAACGGATGTGAAACACTACGACTACTGCACAACAGGTTCAGCCTACCAGTAGGAACAAGGAGCGTTGGTTACCTTACCAAACTACTGGAGCCCACATTCAACGAAGCGCAGTTTGAAGAACAATTTCTACAATGGGAATACGACATCAACCGCTACGAGAAAGACAATGGAACAGCACTACCAGATGGAATCAAAATATAGCAATACTACTCAACAAAACCAAAGGAGCACTGCAGCAACACCTCCAACTGCGAGCTGGACAGATCACGAACTACATCGAGATCAGAGCACTCATCTTGGACTACTACAAGACGATTTCAGCCTTGACTAGATCTACTTCAGCAGTAGGAACAAACTACAATGGAGGAACTGCACCAATGGATGTTGACAACATATGGAGGAAAGGAAGAAACTACAAATGCAAAGGAAAAGGAAAAGGCAGCTACAAAGGAAGCAAGAGCAAAGGCAAGTACAGGAGTAAAGGACACTACAAAGGGTTCGACAAAGGCAGCAAAGGAAACTACAACAAAGGAGGATACAACAAGAGCAAAGGAAAAGGCTACTCAGGATCCAAAGGATATGGATCAAGCAAAGGCTACAAAGGCCAAGGAAACTACAGCAAATCGAAAGGAAAAGGAAACAACAACTACACAACATGCCATCGATGTGGCAAGCCCGGCCACTGGGCACAAGACTGCCGAGTGCCGGTATGGCACATAGGAGAAGGAGAAGAACTACATCCACTAGAACAAGAACAAGCAGACCACGACAACAATGATGAACTACCTCAGGATGTGAACGAGACTTGGGACTGGTACTACGAAGGAGAAGAAGGACAACACGAGGTGAACTACATGGAGGAGAACTGGAATGACTACGACTATGACAACAGCTGGGATTGGAATGACAACAGCTATGAGGACACAGCGAACTACATTGGAGGCATCAACGAGTCACACCTCACCATTGGACACATCAGACAAGCAAAATCACGACTACACAAGCACAAATCCAAATCACTACTTGGCAAGAGAACAACACACACAACATCATGGAACGACCACAGCAAGAGCTTTCAACAATTCCTACAAGAAGACACCACAAAGCTACACTTCGACATAGCAGCAGCAAGACAACAACAAAGGAACAAGAAGATTGAGGACACTATCACCCACTACATCATGTACTCCAACTTCAAGTCATACCACCACCTGTTGATCGACTCAGGAGCATCTACACATGTTTGCCCAAAGGACTACGCACCGGATCTTCCACTACGACCTTGTGGAGAATCAGTTCCACAACTCTACACGGTTACCAACAAGAAGATTCCAGTCTACGGCATCAAGTACGTTCCCTACAAGCAGGACAATTTCAGGATTATGATACCCTACTACGTTTGTGATGTGAAGTATCCAATCCTCAGCGCATCAAGACTACTTGATAGAGGATATGGACTTGACTTCACTCCACGACACTGCACCATCACACATGGACAACAACAAGCACACCTCATAAGACACTCAGGACTTTTCTACCTACGAGCAGAGAAGATCGACATCCCTACAGGATTCGACATCTTCCCAATGACTACAGACAATGGAAAATCCATTGCTGTGATTCAACCTACAGAGAAAGCAGTACAACAACAAGAACATATCGCACCACTCACACACACAGACCAAGGACTACGACAGATCCTTGGTGGAAACACGGACTACTGGAAACTTGATGGTGACTACGCCATCAGAGTACACAAACGACCACGCAAAGCACTGTTCACACCACACAACAGTGGCTGCGCAATACCAGAAGGAGAACTAGATGATTGGCGACGAACCATCATCAACAGACAAGGGCAAGAGCAAGAACAACTACAAGAGAACCCAACACAACTTTCCAAGCAAGAACTACAACGAAGACTAGAAGGTGACAACTGGACTGGAGAAACCAGATTCAGAAGAAAGATAACACCTACACGCAGAGCAACATCAAAGACCACACCAACAAGGCAGAGCTCACAACCACAACGGCTAATGGACACACCACCAACCAGATCAAAGATCCAACTACGAGCACCACAAAAGATATGGAGACCTAAAGCAGCACCTTCTACAAATCTTGACACCACACAACCAAAGGAGACAATACACAGACCACTCACAGCACAGGAGGACAACCAAGACTACTGGGAAAGACAAGGTGAACACTGGATACGACACCACACAACGCTTAGAACAACTCTCTTCACTCCAACAGATGGACCAGGACATCCACCAATCAACACACTTGAACCTCACAGAACTACAATCACTCACAACAACTTTGGAGAAGTTTCACAACGCAAAGATGACTGGACAGTCATGGGCAACGCAGCACTACCATTTCAATGGAAAGGAACAACAAGGTTCACCGTGAAGAAAGACTACGAGTACATCCAGGAGAACCACGATGAAGAACAACAACACGAGCATCATGAAGCACACAGAGCAAGAGGACTACGACAACCACAGCAGCCCACTCCACAACAAATAGCAGAACACAACCTTACACATCTACCATACAGAAACTGGTGTCCAATTTGCGTTCAAGGCAAAGGACGCCAAGACAACTACAAGAAACAACAATCACGACAACCTGTCATTCAAGTAGACTTTGCCTACATCAAGTCACAACAAGACCCAAAGACCACACCAGTACTGACAGCAGTTGATGTTACTACACAACTGTGTATGGCAGTATTGGTTCCAGACAAATCATCAATGATGGACTACATGGTCAACAACCTACAAGCATTCATCTTTGAGCGCGGAAGAACACAAGGCATACTACAAAGCGACAACGAAGACACACTCAACGCACTTCTAAAAGCTACAGCAGCAAAAGTCGGCACAATGAGTGTACGACATTCACCTTCCTACAGCAGCAACAGTCAAGGAAGCGTTGAGACACTACACAGAACACTTCTCGGACAAATCCGCGTCGTCAAAGCTCAGGTTGAAAGCAACTACAGCATGACGATGTCCACAAAGCACTGTCTACTACCTTGGATAGTACGACATGCAGCATGGACGGTAAATCGCTACGTCATCCACTCAGACGGCTACACAAGCTTTGAACGCCGCTGGGGAAGAAACTACGAGCGAGCAATCTGCGAATTTGGCGAGACACTACTCTACCTTCCACCACAACACAAGAAACTTCCGAAAGCAGACCTACGGATGCAGAAATGCATCTGGCTCGGAAAAGTTTCCGAAACCGGAGAAAACTACGTCGCAACGGAATCAGGCGTACAAAAGGTACGAACAGTACGGAGACTACAACCGGACTTCAAATACGACCTCGCACTGTTGAACAAAGTTTCCGGCACACCATGGGCACCACGACGGAACACCTACAACCCATCGTTCGCAACACTGTTGGATACGCAACTACAACCGTTAGAGAAAAGAAGGTCCACGCAAGATTTCGGACAACAAACGAACGCTACGGACGACATCGTTGCGGAACCCGCAACAAAACAACAACGCACTACACCACCTCCACGACTTCCGTCCACATCGACGTCAAGTTCACGACCACTACCGGACAGTCCTATGGCTACTTCACCAACTGGACGACAACATCCACCACTACCAGCACCACCTCGACAAACACTAAGACGTTTAACTCCGGAAGAAGTAATGCAACCAACTAAAGCACAGAAGACCTCAAAGGACACTACAATCAGATCAACGGAGCAAGCAACCAAAGAACCACCACCACTACGACAGAAAATCAACGCAGTGACACTTCCCAACGGAAAATCCATCACCCCCTACACAAACGACGACACCTCAGAAGACCAACCCATAATCTTCGACAATGAAGGTTACGACGAAACACAACTACTGGAAGGAATGAAACACGAGTCAAACCAAATGAAACTACACGACGTCTACGACGAAGTAGATGCGTCTACCGTCGACGACACCGTCATCAGAGAAGCGATACCTACAAGATGGGTACACAGAAAGAAAGGACCAGGAGTACGAAGCCGAATCGTCGCAAAAGGCTACACCGAGAAAATCGAGGACGAAGACTCCGTCTACGCCTCTACACCAATGTTCACGACACTCCGGACACTTCTCGCACTACAAATGTCACGACCAAACTGGATCGCGCGACTAGGTGACGTCTCTACAGCATTTCTGCACGCACCCATCGCAAAAGACCACGACGGTAAACAACGTGACGTCTACCTTTGGCCACCTAAAGAACTTTGTCCACAACAGGACAAAATCTGGCGACTAAAGAAAGCCATGTATGGACTACGCAGTTCACCGAAAGCATGGCAGGACTACCTGGCTGAAGTGTTACAAAAGCTCAGCTTTGTAAGACTAAAGTCAGAACCTAACGTCTTCACCAATGCGACTCGCGACTGCTACATCATGGTCTACGCGGATGACCTCTTGGTACTTGGTGACAAGACTACTGCCGACTCCACCTTCGAGGCCATCCAGAAGCAGGTACTACTCAAGCACATCGGCTACCTCGAACCTGGCAAACCACAACAATTTCTTGGAAGAAACATCGACCACTTCGGTAACTACTGCAATCTTGAACTAAAGGACTCCTACATCGACAACATGATCGAGGAGTCTGGAATGAACAACTGCAACTCAGTGAACACTCCAGGAATTGCACACTACAAACCAACAATAGAAGATGAAGCGCTACTTGACCACGAACAACACAAAAGGTACAGAAGGATTGGCACAACTGGACTACACTCGACCCATTCACTGCATCCCTGGAGATCTTCGGATGCCCCACTACAACTCTACACTGCTCAGCGTTTCACTACCTGAAGCAGCCAACGTCCACTACTACCACACGACTTCACTCCACACTACAACTGGCGACAACACCAACTACGTCATCATCCAACTCCAGATTGAACAACCACTACTCCTCAGGTACCTCACTTCAGGACAATTTCTACACTTCACAAGAAACTACATCTCCTACATGATGTCGGTACAACATAACTACTACCTCCCGACTACAACACTGCCAGAGACCATCTACAAGGTGAACTACAACATGACCACCTTCACTGACAACTACAGCCTCAGGAACAACTACGTTTGGAGCTACCACATGCCACTACTTCTACCTGAACTACTCCACTACCTTTACAACCGAGACCAACTACACGACTTCCAGCACAAAGCAATCACTACAATCCTCTGCAAAAGCATCCAATACTACGGATTCACACTACTCACAATGACCAACCTCACACAACACCACAAAGCACTACTACACCGCTTTCTACGGGACTACGACCAACACATGTCGTGTCCCGAGATTGATGATGAGCGACCACGGGGAGCTCCAAACTACATGACAAGTTTTGTCACCACCGACTACTACGCGACCTTGGACAGTCGACTACAGATGGTCCAAGCCTACCGCACCCAGAAATGGGGACTACATTTTTGAGCTCCTGCTCTACTACAACGAGTGCCTGCCTTCACTACTTCCGTCCAGCGCCCTACATCGAGCTGGAACCTGAACAGCGTGAACTACTGAGCGCAGGTCACTACTTTTGCCAATACAGTAGAATCGATGAACAACAATGGTTTTCATCACTACTGTCAACCCATGTTTTGCACTTCAGTTGAAAAGGTACTACAAAGACCTTTTAACTGAGGGGCCGTGTCAAACTACATGCTTCACTTTGCACTCTTGTTGCATGTATGTTCACTACCGCAGGCCTTGAGCTTACTACTCCGCATGAGTCAAAAGGTTGGCAGCTGCAGACTACATTGGTTGACTGTTTGTTTGAACACTACAGCACTTGCACTTGTAAGCAAAGTAACAACTGATTTTAACGTCTCTGTCTCTGTGTATATCTCTGTATCTCTCCGTGTATATATCTCTCTATGTGTGTGTGTGTGTCTCTCTGTGTGTGTGTCTCTGTGTGTCTCTGTGCATCTGTGTGTCGGTGTGTCGGTGTCTCTGTGTCTCTGTGTCTCTGTATCTCTGTGTTTGTGTGTCTGTGTGTCTGTGTGTTTGTTTGTTTGTTTGTGTTGTTTTGTTCTTGTTCTCTTTTTTTGGGGGGCCCTGCAATGTTGGCCCCGCATTCATAACCCGGTGGTTGATTGAGGGGGACACCCCCTTTTTTGTATCAGACACCCCCGAATAGTAGGATAGTAGGACCGGAGGTCCCTGTATGTGGTGGGTAGATTTGGTGTCCCTGTTTCCTTTCTTTGGCCTTCTTTCTCTTTGTTGTGGGTTACTTTTGTTTTTTTTAGGAAGCCAAAAGGATAAATTTGGTTTCGGACTTCTTTTGGCTTCCCTCTACAAGAATTCATTGAGTTCCTGGAGGGCCAGAGTAATCCAACCCACCGCAGCAACCGAACCGGGAGGCCTGCTGTCGGCGGGGGTTACGCAGCTGCAGGTCCAGATGAAGTTCGGAGCCCAGACCGCAGACCGGTGGGTCAGGGTCGGGCATGAGCCACGTCCTCAAAGCCCAGCAAAGTGGAGCCCCGGTAACCAGTAAGATTCACAGCTATATGTACACGTATCATAACAACGATAAGGATAATGATAATAAGACTGGTAACAAAACAAGTAGTAATGTCAATGATAAATGGTAACTAGCGAAGAATAATAGCAATGATAACCACGGTGGCAACAGCAACAATAATAATAGAGAAATAGTAACAATAATGATAGTAGGAATGACCATATACATACACACACATGCAGTACAAGCAACGATGCCACCATTTGCCACCCGCCAGGTGTTTGCATGCATCTCAAGAATATTGGGACACACTATTTTTTTGGCAAACAAGTAATAGGGGATTCAAGATTCGAGGTTCAAGAGTCTGGGAAAATTTTGTTTGGGAATCTGGAATCTTGAGTCCGGAGTCCCAGTCTTCCCAATGATTTAAACAACAATTTCTAATGCTTCCCCAACACTCTAGGTTTCCAAGTATGGGTTTGAAGAACCCAACAATTCAGACAAGGAGTCATCATCTTGAGGATATTTACTTACCAGTCTAAGTGTTATTTGGGGCCTCTATTGTTGGAATGTTTTCTATTTCAGGGTACTGGGAGTTCTTTGCGGCCGAGAACAACCGGTCGACAAATGCAAGCCTTCTTTGTTTGACACTCAATGATCGAAAGTGCTATTGGCTTGGCTCAGTTCTGCTAGACGAGAGTTTAACGCATTTTTGTTTGTTTGATCAGAATCATAGAAGTTAATAAGGACATAAGTCTAGTGCTAGTAAAGTACAATTTCTAGTTTTCACATGTTTCAGGTAGGCTTTTTGAAAAGAAGGCGTTTAACTAAAATAGGATTTCGTACTACAGTTTAAACGGGGTGCTTTTTATACATTTGATTGTTCAATTTCTTCATTGGAAATCAAATAGAAATTAAAACTGACAAATCTTAGTTCCATTTCTAGTTTCAACGATGATGTAAATAGGATGTCCGTTTTAAGCTTCATTTCCCAGGATGTTCTTTTCATGTTCCATTTAGATTAAATAGATTGTAATAAGGACATCGCAAGACCCGCAAAAGCGCTGCTGCGCTGCTACTTGCCTGCCAGGCACACTCAAAGGATTCAACACCAAAAACGTGGACATTTCAGGGAGGGGGGGGGGGGGGGTAGCATATATATCTATATATACATATATACATATATATATATATCATATATATATACACATATGTCTACGCACATGTGTGTGTTCCTTTGTGGAAAGATCAAGCATGCAATGGCATGGCAGTCAAAATGGGTCTCCCTTATGTTAAGATGAGGCAATGCTTGGGTGGGGATCACAAGGGATTCAACATAACTATTTGGGTTAAATTGTGTCTTCTTCAAAAAGCACCGAGTGTCAAACAAAGAGCGGTGACATATGTTCTCATGTTTGTTGGGGTGGGCTAACTCTTGGGTTTTTCAAAGCCGTGCATCTAAGCCAATCGGTGCGGGCGGGATCTGCACAACCGCAGCTGAGCTGTATGAGGCCTGACTGAATCTCTCCCCATGGGTTTATTGCCAAATCAATTGACACAGCAAGGAGGACTTTGTCTAGGTCTTCCAGTAGTGCCCTTTTTGCCCTTTTACCTTGTTCGGACCTAGCTGCTTCGTTGTGACAAGCTTGAAAGCAAAAAGGACCCCTGGAGTCCCCCACGAAGACCATCGACCTGGTGAATCTCGTGGATCAGCTTCGGGTCATCCTCAGCGCCATCCCCTATGTGTCCCAGGCATCCAAGCAGAAGGCCATAGATGCAACTCGGCTAGGACCTCTGCCAGAAAAACCGAGTCCGAACGGTTTTCACACATGACTTGGGTATGGGTCAAAATTAAACCACCAGGGAGCACAGGTTTTAGTCATTGTTTCCATTTTGGGTACCTATTTGTGACCCACAGCCACTTCCATTCGCGTTTGCAGAAGAAAGCTTGTTGCAAAAAAACCTATCACTACAAGTAGCTTTTTCCCCAGCAGACTTAAGCAAATGGAACACTGTAAGGTTCAAGCCTCAATGGTTGGGGTGGGCAGGGCGGGGATCCTGAGAAATATGATTGAATTGCCTTTTGACAAAAGGGGGGAGGGTTCGCGATTTGTATAATTGGAATAACCGTTTTGTTCTGAAGTACGGATTTCCTCAATATAAACCTAAATTTTAGGGCTTCCACTGGTTCCCTTCAACATTTGCGGAATAATTTGTGTGTGTGTGTGCAGTGTTTTCCTTCTCACATCGTTTCTCTAATGTGGTGGGGCTGGCCTACCAGTTCCGTTTCGATTGATTCCCTAGCTATTGCAGGTACACCAAGCACAAGCTGCCAACGTTTTCTTGTTGGGCAATCATGTACATTGAAATCGCTACGCGATCCGCCGACGCCAGTGGACAGTCCCCACATGTGCTCGAATTCTATTCCATATGTTGACTCTCTTGTACCAGTTATTTGTCTTAAGCCTCGGCGCGCTTTTTGGTTCGATCTTGTGAGTCAAGATATCTCTGCGCACTCTTGACTCAATGCCAATATCTAAGAGAGACTTCAATTCGTTGCACCGATCTTGAAAGTCGCTAGTCGCATCACACAGATGCATGCAGTCGGACAAGTATGCAACCAGCGGATTGAGACAAAAAAGGCTTTGGCTGGGTGGGAGCAACTGTAAAGCTGCGTTTGTCTGTCAGACACAGCGTACCCCATTTTTAGAGGGCTTCCTCATTTCCTTACTTGCCTCGTTTGTAAACTTGGAGCTTCAGGGCAGCCGCCGTGCCATGAGAAAGACCGGGGGGGGGGGGTAGGGAGCGACAGTGCCGGATTTCTGGGTCTTGAAGCGTGCATTTTGAGCCGTAAAACATGCTACAGGATGCCCCAGGAACCACAATAAATGAACGTGCCACAACAAGGCCTTCTTGGCACTTTCCTGTTTTTCATTTCCCGTTTGTTGGTGCCTCAAATTTGGGGCAGGGAAAAAGACGTCTTTTTGCCTAGGTCACATGGGGCTCTTAAGAAAGAGGCCAAACGACGCCCCTCTAACGTCGGCTGCAGGGTGCCTCGAGTTTGGGGTCAGGAAAAAGACGTCTTTTTGCCTAGGTCACATGGGCCTGTTAACGCCTGGAAGGAGAACAAACAACACCCCTCTGACTTCGCTTGCAGGACCTTGAATTCGGGGTACACGGGAGTCTTAACGCGTGGAAGGAGAAGAAACACAATTCTCTGAGGTGTCTTGAATTTGGGGTAAGGAAAAATACTTTTTTTTGCCTAATTAGGTCACATGGCGCTCTTGACATGTGGAAGGAGTGGGTGCCTCGAATTTGGGGTAAGGAAAATATGCTTTTGCACGAGCCATGTTAAGAGCTGTGGATGTTGGGTCGGAGGTTTTGGGTTAGTTTGGAATCCACTTATAAAACACACACACACACACACGTGGCACTGGCGAGCTTTTGGCATATGGCTGGTCTCTTTAAAATGCACTGGCCAATCTTGATCAAAACAGACCCCTTTCGCAACCCGAGGGCTAAGTTACTAAGGATTGCTGAACAGCTTCGACCATTCGGTATTTTCTCAGTTGCCCAGTGGTGCCCTTTTTCCTTTCTTTGTCCCTTTAAAGTCAACCAAAAAAGGGTGCGATTCTTTTTTTTCCCCATGGCCACTGGGCATCGGAGTTTTGTCCATCGCCTCATTGAGGCGCTGTCCGACACTCACTTGGAGGCCCAAATCCCCGTCTCCGACTTCTCGGAGGTTTTGAACAGGGCCAGCGGCTGGAACGACCTTTGGAAGAAAGGCTCAGTTGTTCAGTGGCACCCTTTTTCTACTTTTTCGTGGCCGCCTCACTAAAAATGTTTTCCCAGGGTCACTGAACAACTGAGAAAGGGCTTGGAAGACATGGGTGTGAGCTTTTTCAGGAGGGACCCTAAAAGGGGTCATGTCCACCGAACACGTTGTTCGGGGGTGCCCTGTCAAGATTCATAGCCATTGCTTTGTTCTTTTTGTTTTTTCCTGACGGTAGCCCTTTTGGGGCTTGAAAGAAACCAAAACACAATCACCCATTTTGGAGGTTCCATTTATTGGACATGGAACTCAAACAGCGCGTGCCCCAACGGGAGGTTACTCTTCTTTATTGATGATTTTATGGATTCTATGTTTTTCTTCTGGACTGGGCAAATGATGTGCCGAGCTTGTCCAGATTCATCCAGCATAAAACGAGCGAAAACCCCAAAGGTCTCTTAAGGATTCCACATTTCCAGCCTGGGAGTCATAATGATTTTACCTTGACCAGAAAGAATTGTTTCGCCAGCCACTTGCCACGTTTTTCACGTTTGTTTTGTTTCTCCATCTCTGCTAAGTCGAGACCAGACGTGAAGAGTATCAAGGAACAGCTCTCTTGCCAAAAATCCTTGCGGATTTCGGCCCACTGACCCTTCCCGGGAGCCAATTGGCTTCAATCTTCCGCAAAAGAAGCCAAAACAGGATGGGTATCGTTCTTATTATTCCGGTTTTCTATTTTGGCACCCGGGCCCCTTGAAATCCCCTTTTTGGCGGGTTCAGGACGTATTGGGTTTACCAAGGGTTCCAATTATTTTTCTCTCTTTCAGGTAGGTTGCAACTGGTTGCTCCCAACAAATTGAACCCTCTGAAGCGGGATGGCATGAAATTCCTTTGCACTTCAAGCCATAGCTGGATTTGTGTACCGGAGTTGCAGGTTTTGGCTTCAAGCCCACCTTGGCTTCCAGCATTTACCTTTTGGTTGTTGAACTTGCAGCTGATTACGTCGGCTGATGAAAGGGGCGTGCCCCTTTAAGAGAGGGAAGCAACGACCAGAGAGTCCCTAATTTTGAGAAAGGGTGTCCCGTTGTTAGAGAGGTCCTTCACGTTTGGGGGAGTTGCATTCCGTTGATCCTTCAGGTATCGACTCTTCATCGAATCTGGTGAAGAGGTCATTCTCTTGCAAGCGGTTTGGGCTCAGGTCCCCGCTTTTGAGCCACCACCATTTGGAGCCCAGTTCGGGTCCCATTTTGGTGGCTTTTGTTTTTAAGTTCGGACACCTGAGGTTTCGGCGAATGTTTTGAACTCTAGGCGTCTTGCTTTTGGTGTCCCTTTAGACTTTAAACTGCTCTAAACAAGGGTACTGAGCCTCGAACATCAAGCCAAGGGTTGCATCTATGCTCCTCAACTTTCCGGTTGAACACGATATTTTTTGAACACGATATTTTTTTCACTAATCCACAACACGGTGCGCTCTTTTTTGTGGGATGTGCGCCAAGTTTATGTTCTTGTTTAGCTGAATCCTGGGAGCCAAGGATCATGACGACCCGCACTCCGGCGCTGTGGTGCGAAAGCAGAACGGCATGTGCTCAGTCCAAGCGCTTTTGCAGAAGACACCTAACGCCAAGTGGGGCCTTCTGGCGACGCTGCCGGAGGAGTGCCGCCCGGACCAGGATTTGCTCTTCAGCGTCAACAACAATGAAGCTTGGAGTTTGCTTCGCCTCATTAAGGACTTAGCCTGACTTTGTGAGCTTTTGCCTTTTTGTTCTCCAACAGCTGAAAGCTAAGGGGTCTCGGCCCTGTGGCTTGGGGGAGCTCTGTCTGGCGCAGGCCAGGTGTAATCAAGGTTTCAAGGCAGGTTCTGGAGTCTGGGGTGGTGTGGTGCAGGCCAGGTGTAAGGTTCAAGGAAGGTTTTAAGGCATGGTTTGGTGCGGGCCAGGTGTCAGGTTCAAGCAAGGATCCGGAGGTTGCGGGGTGGCCGGTGTCAGGTTCAAGGAAGGTTCCGGGGTGGTCTGGCGCAGGCGGTTCGGGGTGGTCTGGTGCAGGCTACATGTAAGGTTCAAGGACCGGGGTGGTCTGGTGCAGGTGTAAAGTTCAAGGCAGGTCCGTTCCGGGATGGTCTGGTGCAAGGCCAGGTGTAAGGTTGATTCCAGGTTCCGGATCCGGGGTGGTCTGGTGCAGGCCAGGTGTAAGGTTCAAGGAAGGTTCTGGAGCTTTTGGGGTGGTCTGGTGCAGGCCACGTGTAAGGTTGAAGGCAGGTTGTGGAGGTTCTGGTGGTGTGGTCCAGGTGTAAGGTTCAAGCAAGGTTCCGGGGCGGCCCTGAGGCAGAGCGCAAAAAAGAGGACCGCATGCTGTTGGGGATATCACCTGAGCTTATTTTTCCATAGTTTCCCCTTGCCAGCAAACGTTGCATTTTGGTTTTTATCCTGCCCGCGGCGTTGCGCCGCACATAGCTCACAGGAACATGACCGTTGTTCGGGTGTTCGCTCGCCACGCGCTGCCCCTCGCGGCTTCCATCGGGGGTGTCTCACTCAATGTTTGCGCTATCTGGTAACGAACGAACGAATCCGGGTCTCTGAGCACTGAGCGTGCGATCTCCAGGGAGTTTGGGAGTGGCCAAATAAAAAGCACAGCATTAACTTGTGTGTGTGTGTGTTTGTGTTGGACTGATTGGTGGATATAGGTGGTTCGGATTGGTGATTTGGCGATTTGAACCCCCAGTTCTTGTAAAGTTTGGAAGCCACCACCTTTACCGCTAAACCACTAATCCAAACCACCAATCAGAGGGAATCTGACTGTTTGTTTGCGGTCCTCAGCCTGCCCTTTGTGCAAAATAATGCTGCCTTTCCGTTGCATGTGTTTGCTTCATCAGCCGCAGTGTTTTTTTCTTCGATGGTCTTGGATGGCGCTTCCGTTTGGCAGTCGTTTAATGCTACAAAAAAGCCTGCGCAAAAACGTGATCATTTTTACACCGCACCCTTTCTTGGGTTCCATGATGAATTTGCAGGGGGTTGTTATGTGTGATGCCAGCAAATCGAGCTCAGCTGCGTCAGCTCCCGACCATGAGGACAACCCGGCAAGGGTGGACGTGAGCCCAGATGGACGGATCACGTGGCACTCAGGCAGGGCTTAAGCGTGCGACCAAACGACGGTTGTCTAAAACTTCCTTCTGGTTTCACAATGTAGGGTGCCAGTGTCAATTGAAGCAAAAATGGTCGGTTTGTTTTGTTTGGGTCCGAACATGCGCTCTTTTGCCAGGCGGCTCCGGCTGGAACTTTATCAGTCTGAGCAACATCGTGTTCGCGCCCAGCTCGGGCGGATGGCCCTTGAAGTTGGAAAATGGTTGGGTCGATTTTGGGTGCCTCGGAAAGGAACGGGAGCAGCGCGTCTCTCTCTCTCCCTCCCCTTCTTCTCCCTGTCTCCCCTCTCCCTCTAGGGGGGGAGAGTGAAAAGGGGAGAAGGAGAAGGGGACTTACGCCTGCGCTTGCATGACTACCGTATCCGTATATGTTCATTAGGTAGTTATTATCGCTAACACGTGCCCACCGAGGCGCTGGATGGCGGGCGTTGCTGAGGGGTCTGCCTGAGAGACCCCCGAAGTATCACCGTTCGGCCTACAAGTTGCAAGCGTCTGCTGAGGCTGCTGCTGACGCGGCTTGTTTTCTGTCGGTTTACCCTCCATTGAATGGGCCACGCTGCTTTCGGCAGGCAAGGCGCGGGAAATCCTCGCTCAGGGTGTTGCAAGTGACGCGCCGCAGCATCGGTCTCTAAACAGCTGCCGCAGAATCCACCACACCGCCGCCGCCTGGATGTGAACCATCCTTTTAAGATTCTGTGCTGAGCGCACGTGGCACCACCTCAAACTGGCACAAAGAATAAACACGCGAAAGCAACACAGCAAGCCGCTCAAAACCAACACCAAACACAACCAGCTCGACAAAACAAACCATTACCACATCAAAGCAAGCTCCAAAATCCATCTGGCGGAGGCCAAGGCTAAAGCAAGGGCCTCCAAGGAGAAGTGCCTTGCGAGCTTGGTGCAGAGAAAGAGGAAGGCTGGTTGATTTTTCCAGCGCGGACGAGCTGAGGACGAGTTGGGTGGCGATGGCCCTGACACGCACCCCAAGGGCGTTGCTGAACCTTCTGGAGCTGCACAGGAAAATGCCACCAAGAAGAATCATGCCCACATTCCAGGAGATCTGCCTGATGCCAGACGGAGCAATCGCTTTCGGTAGCCAAGCTAACACGCTGCTCAAGCGCTCCTTTCGCTTTGGGGTTCCGTTTACTTTAACTAATGTCACGCGCAAAGGCTGTCTTTGAATTGTGTAGTTCCCCCCCAACACGCGCCGGGGTGTCCAACCACTCTGGGCAACAGACTAACTGGCAGCATGTCAAGCCAAAAGGCTGGACATCCATCGAAATCAGCCAAGGGGTATTTTGCAGCCCGCCGTGTACAAGCTCAAGGGCAGTCTCTGCGTGGTGTCCGGCAGGGCATCAGCCGACTCAACCATATCGACGTTCTTGACCTTTCGCAGGTCCAGTAAGGAACTTTGTTGCAAGTACATGGCGCATTGCGCCCTATGCGGGCAAGTAAAGCGGGTGACGAAGCAAAAAATGGTCAAGCTTGTGGCATCTATTTTCACCTAACAGATTTTCAGCTCTTTAGGGAGAAGTTGAGAAAAGATCATTTGCCCACTGCGAATGGACCAAAAGCAATTTGACCGCTTAGCCTCTCAACTCGTCGATCTTCGGCTTTCATCTTTGGGCAATTATAAGCATGTGGGTCAAATTTAAGCACTCGTGCCACAGATTCTGGTTGGGGGGGGGCCTAGCTTGGAGCGATAATCATGTTACATTGGTTGATCCACTGGGTGGCAAATAGTCCGTTCATTGCGCTTTACAGGAAACTACGAGAACGAGCGCTCACGTTGTCCCATATAAGCCACACAGTGTTTTGAGTGTGAGGCAATGTGTTCAAGCGGAAAGAAATCTGAAGAACAAAGCAAACTGGACCACAAGTGGCCCAAAAGCATGCACCACCGAGCTTACGACAAGAGTATGCGGGCCGCAAGGACATGACACGGCATGATCATATTGAATCTGTTTTTCTCCCAGGTGCTGCACGCAGGGTCTCTGTGCAACTTGCTCTGTGCAAGTTTCTCTATTCAGGTTCTGGATTCTCTGCACAGGCTCCTCTATGCAAGTTTGTTGTGCAAGTTTCTTTGCGCAAAGCAACTCTTGCTGCAAGTTTCTCTAAGCAAGTTTGCACACGTTTCTCTGCGAAGTTCTCTGCGGAAGTTCTTTTGCGCAAGTGTTCAAGCAGTTGTTCATTGGCGAGGTCTGTCTGCAAGTTTCTTGCCTCTTTGACACACTCGGAGCCTTCTGCACACGACACTTGTACCCGGGGGCGCACTTCGCACGGCTTTTGTATTTGAAGTTGTGGTTAGCAGGCGAGCTTGCTGGAACCCTTCGCAGTTTCGGGAAAGCGGAAAACCAAGAGTAAAACAGTGGGAAATCAAGAAGGAGCCCAAAGAAAGGCAAGAAGAATCCGAAAGAAATCCAGAAGGAAACAAACAAAAGGACGCCAACGGCTACTTGATTGTGCCTGCTGCTCGGCGCATGTGGGCACACAGCGCGCTGACACCTCGACGTCCGGCTGTTTGACAGCTGTTTGTGCTGGCGGGCCAACATCACGGAGACAAAAGCCGTGCTTTTTGAGTAATTAGTGCTTTGAAGACCTTCCAAATCGTGGCGTGGCCGAGAAGTTCTGCATGCTGAGAGTTCATCCATTTATCAGACGGGGTCTCCAGATTGTCACTCAGGTCACATGCTGAAAACCACGAGAGGTATTGAGCTGAGAGCAGACAAATGCGGACCTCTCAGCATAAACAGCTCCAAAAAACACGCAACGTGCTGGGAGGCCCACAAAAACCTAGCCTTGTCAGCTGCCTGCCTGAGCGAACTTGGAAAGGAACCAGGTACCAGTCCACTGGAGAAGTAACAAGATTGAAATTGAATGTGTTTAAAGGGAAAAGGAAAAGTCTACTATCTCTCTGAAAGCAAGACTTCGAGATTGATTGTTGTTTAAAGGAACTTTGAGAAGAAGCGCCTACCAGCCCAGATCTCAACCAGATTTGGTTTTGTTGGAAACAAAAGCATCTACATTGAACGCCCTACGGAGGGAACTTCGGGAAAAGCCTACCAGTCCATGAAGGCAGCCGTTTCTTAAAAAGGGGGTTTGAAAGAAAAAGCCTCCCACCCCTCGACAAGCGACACGTTGAAATTGACTAGGAAGATTGAAAGGATAAGCCTACCAGCGCAGACCTGGGAGCATTTGAAGTTCAAAGCTGTTTAAACGAGGCTTTGACGGACAATTTGTTCAATTCAAAGCAGCATGTAAATTAAATACTCGTTAGAAGGAACTTTGAGAGGAAAATGAAGGCAACCGCTTTGACATTGACTGTTGTTCAAGCAGGAACTTTGAAAGCAGCATTCTACCGCTCGTCTGGAAGCAACAGCTTTTCTTTAGCAAGGAAAAGCCTACCAGCCCAGTTCTGGAAAGCAGAAGACTCTTTTACAGGAATGTTGAAACGGGGGCAGAAGGCACCTAACGCGCAGATCGGGGAGCGGCTAAGAAGGCGGCCAACGAGCCTGCCAGCTCCTCATCTTGCTGCTTGGAGTAGCCCAGCCGAAGCCTTCTGTGAGTCAGCCAACAAGTGTGACCAACCATGATGCACCTGCTACAAAGTTGTTTTAGTGGAATCAAGAGAGCGTGACTTAATCATAATCTCAGTTTTGATTTTGAAGCTAAATGTGGTGTCCTTTTCCAAAAGGGTCTGAATTACATGCAACTAGAAATTGAATAGAGCTTTAACAACGATGGAATTGCACCATAAGTCCTTTTTTTAACATATAAAGGAGTTGGGTTAAAGGTGCTGATGGAACAGAACACAGACAGGAAGGATTGTACGCAATGACCTGCATGGTTTAAATTTGCAGATGGAACAGAACACAGACAGGAAGTATTAATATACGCAATGACCTGCATTTGAATAAAGCCCGTTATGAAGGTCTTCTCAAGGGGTCTTATAAGGCTCCGTATGCCAAATCGGACCTGAATGAACAATTATTTTGAAATTGGACACAATGTTTGAATCAAAAGAAATAACTTTAACGGCACGCCAGGTATTCCTGTCCAAACGTGGCGTTAATTGTATAATATTTCAAGCGTAGTTTAGTCAGGAGTTGAATCTGAATTGCTATCTGCATTTTGGGTATATATACAATTGGATGGCGCAGAAAAGGTGGATTGGGGAGGGCTGAGCGCACGCACGCAGACACATAGCACATACAGATATAGATGTAGACTAGATATACTTTACCCAGGCCGCGGTTCGACCCATTTCTCCTGGTACTCGTCGGTTAAACATTTTTCCGAACCTTGCAACTTAACTTGTAGCCCAGATGTTTGATCACTTCTCCTCATTGTCCATGCTCAGTTCGCTACGGGAGTCACTAATTTTCTCATGGCCATGGCAAGAACCCAGCTTTTCAGTGGCACCCTTTTTCCCTTTGCGTTTGATCTTCAGCTCGCAGGACTGATCACGGATGGCGCTTGGAGCACAATGGCCACTTTGCCCGAGGAATGCCGCCCCAAAAAGGACCTCATCTTTTCCACGAGCAACGGGAACAACGACCTCCGGATCGATGCCGCGTGGCTCCAAGCACTGCACGGTTATGTTTTGTTTCTGTTTGTTTGGGCTCTTTGGTTTGGCCTTTGGACGATGCAAACACTGGTGGATGTGTTTTTGGCTGGGTTGAACTTTCGGAACATGTGTGCTTTCTCCCACAAGATAGTTTTCTTGGCCAACCCAGATCTGGTGACACATGTTTACTGTTTACATTTAAAATGTAAGCTGTTCGGAAGTCCGAAATGTTTTAGCCTTGATCTGGAAACTGATGCAGTTGCGGTTGAACCCTCAGCTTCACGAAGGGCCGTTCATTTGTTGAAAACAACCGACGTTGCTCAAGAGTTGGCCTTTCTAAAGGTATTGCAATGGAGCAAAATGGGGAACCGAAAGGCCGGTGGGTGCTTGCGCCACAAGCATGGAACTGCACAAGCGGGCCCTGGAGAACATGGTCTTGGTACCGTGCAGATCTGATGGCTTTGAGATCCGGGGTCTGAGTACAGAAACGACAACGACCCCGCCCATACGGGTTTGTTGGGCCCGGCAAACAGAAACGGGGCGGCAATAGACCAATGTGAATCTCACATGGTAGGGGACCTCCAGTGACCCAGGTGCATGAAAACAAGTTGCTCATTGACCCTGGGTTCACGATTCAATTTTTCCGTTGGTTCTTCTCAAGTTCAACTGGAGCTTCTGGAAACCTGTGGGCCATTTGGCTTGACCTTGACCATGTGTAAAACAAATCAACTGCTTCCTCACTTTCCAGGTGTAAACTTGTTGCAGGGGAGTCAAAGATCAATCAGTGCGGCTGGACACACGAGTCGAGCCTAGATATTTTTTATTTGTTTTAAAAACAAAACTTGCAAATGTTACTGGGTTGCCCAAAGTCGATCCTTAGTAATTTGCCAGATGGTAGTGGTTTCCCTTGTTGTGGTGTTCCACTACAAATTGAATACAGATAGGATTAAGGATCTGTCCATTCTGAACAACCCAATTTGTCTTCTTAGTACATATCCTATGAACCAACTGCGGGCTTAGTGGGTAGGGCCTGTGGATTTGGTTCGGTATTTTTGAGTGGCCCGTGCAGGTGCGTTCCAGGGGCACGGTTGAGTATGGAGGAAGCGGCCAACGGGACAACAGCTGCCTGGCGGACGAAACCAAAAGCAACGCTTTGTTGAGGACTTCGAGCTGAGCAGTTTTGGCAGACCCAGCCCAGACTAAACCAGTTCAGACCAGGCCAACTTAGACCAGTTCCAGGCAGACAAGACAGCCCAAATCTGGGAAGCAAACCTATGTCCGAAATCGAGGACAGCTCCACACCAAAATAGGTGCACAGGCCGTCAGTTCAGTGGACGAGCTGTTGACTCTGAGTTTACAGGTTCGCGATGGACCGGGATCAAGATTTGGGGTGGGTTGGCAACAGCTGATTGGCAAACTGGGCCTCTGGCGGCGTGACATGAATGGATTAGAGGGATGCACTTCAAGAACAGTGACTATGTCAGGCCACAATTCAATGGGGGCTCAAAGTGAAGCAACCAATCTTGCGTGTTTTTTCCGACCCAGGGATCCAGCAACGAAGAGGCAAACTTGGAGGAAGCGGGGTCAACTAAGCAAACCCATTGTGGGGACAAACAATGTCCCCCTCAAAGCATCTGGTTTCCTTTCCATGCTTTTCTTGATGTGCTGCCCTTCTTCTTTATAAGGGGGGCCCAAGGTCCAGTTTCAGCTTATTTTGTTTCTAGG
>CAUJNA010002557.1:2053051-2083051 GCA_963377175.1 Effrenium voratum
TCTTCTTCTTCTCTTTCCCTTTCCTTCCTTTCTCCTTTCCCCGGGCGGGCTGCGGCGCCCTAAATACGCATCTCACCCCTTTCTCTTCTTTTTTCTCTTTCTCGCTCTCTCTTTCTTTCTTTCCTTCTTTTTCTCCTCCCTCTTTTCCAACTACTTCCTGGTGTTCCTCTTCGCCCGTGTAGGGATGGCATGTTCGTGGTGTCGTTCTTCAACTTCGCGGTGCTCTTTTTCTACCAGGTTTAGGAGGGTTTCTGGGCTGTTTAGGGTTCTTTGCCCTTGGCGGTGACCCTAAACTCGGGTTCCCCTGTTTTTCGTGTTTCTTGGTGCTGGTTTTGCCCGCGGAGACCCAACGTGGGGCCTTTCTGTTCTTTTGTGTTCTTGCTCTGTTTGTTTTCTGTTGGGGTCTTCGCCCGGTTTGGGGCGCGTGTTTTCCCCCCCGAAAAAGTGATTCTCGCCCCTCTTTGAGGGGCGTGTGTGTGCGGAGTGGCAGAATACCCTGCCAGACACAGCACTTCACTGGGACTCTGTCCAACGAAGCTACCAGTGAAGTGGGATATCCAGCTTGGCCAGCTGGACGTACCTGCATCAGTGATTCTGAAAGTCTATTTGGCCCCCTTGGTTGCGACGCTGTTTGTGCTTCTTGTTCCTTCTGATAACGTTTTCGTCACTAGAGGGAAACCGAGTGCATCGCGAGCCGAAACTTCACCCACTCGAGACTCGAGACTCATCGGTTGTACTCGACGTATTAGCACTCTCCCTTGGGAGTTGAAGTGTGTGCGTGTTGGTGTGTTCGGGTGTGCTTGTGCGTTTGCTTGTTTGCTTGCTCGCTTGCCTGCCTTGCTTGTGTGTTTGTTTGTTTGTTTGTTTGTTTGTTTGTTTGTTTGTTTGTTTGTTTGTTTGTTTGTTTGTTTGTTTGTTTGTTCGTGTTCGCGAAAGAGGCTCCAGGCTGCTGTCAGGGGTACCTTTGGCCTGTGTACTGGTTTGTCACTTAGTTGTGGTTGTGTTGGTTTGCTGGTGCGTTGGAACCCCTGGGTTCGTTCAATCGTACCCACGCCTGGCACAGACACGTGCCCTTCATTTGCGTGGCTGTTGGCGCAGCCCCTGTTCCTTCCGGGTTTTCTTATGGGAGTCCCAAGGTTCGTGGCTTGTTAGCCTCAATATTGAAACCATCGATAGAGCATTCGTAGTTGACTGTGAGAGGTGGAAGTTTGGGATCTGCGCGAGAGCTGGCGGAAACGCCTGGATTTGTGAGCGCACTCCGTTTAGAAGACGTGGCCGTATGCTAGAGTCAGCTGCAAGTGGTACAGGGCTGCCAAGAATGCTTATTTGGGCGATGATGACAGTGACGGGTCAGGCCACGCGATTAGAAATGTGAGGGGGGCATTGAGGCTTGGTGTGCCAACATCACCTAATGAGGTAAGATACCTAACCTGACATAAGGGAATCCTCGGGGTAAGGAATCTTCATAGGTAAGCTTGCTTTAAATCACGGGAAAATTGTCGGGAGCTGCATGCTTGGCTGACACACACACACATCTCATTTGCGATGCATGCCGGTCAGCCGCTGAGAGCAATTATTGTTGTCCACATTTGTCCACATTCCCTAGGGTTGATAAACCCCTCCACTTGCCCCAAGTGAAAGGGTGTTTTGACCGTGGCACAAATGGGTGTTTATGGTCAGGGGACATGTGTTAGTGAAAACGTTGCTTCAAAAAACGGATCGTAATAGGACTGCACTATAAAGAGAAGACATGATTCAAGATTACGAAAAGTTGAATCACAAGATCCGGACGCACTCAGAAGTGAAGTCAGTCAGCGCGGAGAATCGCGAAGGGTACCGCTGTTCTGCGTGCGGGTTCGCCACGGTCTCGCCACGGCCTCGCCACGGTTTCGGAAAGCTGCCCACTGGCACGGCCGCGCAGACTGTTTCGGAGGTGCAAATCGCGTGGCAGGCGCAGCGCTTTGGCAACCTAAGGTGCAGATTTCGTGGCAGGTGCAGCATTTTCGCAAGGTCGAGTACAGATTTCGTGGCAGGCGCAGCAGTTTGGCAGCCTGCGGTGGTGCCCGTGCAAGGTCAAGTACAAATTTCGTGGCAGGCGCAGCACGTTCGCAAGGTCGAGTGCAGATTTCGTGGCAGGCGCAGCACTTTCGCAAGGTCAGGTGATAGATCGGTAGATAGATAGATAGATCAAATCGAAAGAGAGAGATAGAACAGAGACAGAGAAAGAGAAAGACAGAAAGCAAGAAATAAAGAGAAAGAGGAAAGAAATTCAGAAAGAAAGAGGACATAAATAAAAGATGGAAAGAACAAATAAAAAGAAAAGAAAGAAAAGAAAGAGAGATAGAAAGAGAGAAATACAGAGAAAGAAAGACAGAAAGATAGAAAGAAAGAGAAAGAGAAAGAAATAAATACATTCAGAAAGAATCAGCCAAGAACAAGAAATAGCAAACGAGAAAGAAAGAAAGAAAGAAAGAAAGAAAGAAAGAAAGAAAGAAAGAAAGAAAGAGAGCAAGAGAAAGAGAAATAAAGAAATAAACTCAGAAGAAAAAAGGAAAGAAAGAAAGACCGAAAAAGAAA
This sequence comes from Effrenium voratum, assembly GCA_963377175.1. Lineage (NCBI taxonomy): Eukaryota > Dinophyceae > Suessiales > Symbiodiniaceae > Effrenium > Effrenium voratum. Next base: position 2,055,629 of record CAUJNA010002557.1, read on the forward strand.
AAGCGCAACCAAAAAAACAAGTCAAGCTCTTTTTATAGGCACTCTTCTCGCTTTAGAAACTTCCGCCCACCGGCTCTGCTGGTATAATGCTGTAAGTGCTTGCCATTGAGATATCCTAGAGCAGTGTTGAAACTGTGTTTAGGAAGAACAGAATAGCATACGGTAGCCCTTGGTGGTTTAGAAAACAACATTCTTCAGGCCCTTTCAAATTCAAGAACAATCGTCTCGCTGAGCCCGGCCAGCGTTCAAACACAGTGTTGGAAGCAAAGAATTGGATGTTCTCCCACGTGATGCAACACTAACTTGAGAACAAGACGGTCCACACACACACACACCCGCACAACACATAAAAGCTCACGCAGAGGCATACAACCGTAAAACACCCGCTCACTTGCAGGAACAGGCACTCACACAAACACAGACGTGTAAGTGTTTGTTCAAGGGCTTCATCCTTGTGGCTGACACCTTTGATGCGCACCACATTCATGGCGCAAGCGACATATACACACATAACGGCATAGAACAATCATACATAGATATAAAATATATAAATGCATATGTGAAAATATGTAGGCAAGGGAAAGAACTTGGGCGCACGAGGCAAGGCAGGTCAGTGTGCCCCGGAGTCAGGCAGGTCTCTTGCAAAACAACAAACGGATGCATTTTGCATTTTTTGCTAGGAGTCTCGAATTTCGACGCACGTGGCTCCAAGGAAGACAAAGTGCAAGATGGATCAGCCTCTCTGGCATTGCTTTTCCCCAGAGCCCGGGTGGCATCCGCATGTTGCCTTTGCGGAGCAACTGGGTCAGATACGATGACGATGGCACGTACGGCTACCCGACCTTCACTGTGAGGCCTGTGAAGTCCACATGCGGGTTGGAGGTGACTTGTTTAGTTCCTTTTTCTTGTCGGGGCTAGAGAAAGAGGGCCCCCCACTTGCTCATCCTCAACGAGGACGGGTGTTTTCAAAACGAATCGGCTCTGCAGTTGGCCAAGGTTTTGGCCGTAATCCAATTACATGCTCATGTTGACACTGGCCGGCTTTGCTGGAGACCCTGCCACAAGGAAAGGGCTGTCGATTTCTAAAAGGAAAGGGCTGTCGATTTCTACCACGTTAATTCCCTATCGCCCAATAAACGCCAAAATCTCAATGGAAAAGCTAGGGGGCCCCCGGTTTTTTGGATTGAAGAATTGGATGCCTTCGAAATGCAAAGCGGTCGGCGTAATACGGCTGTGGGTGGATCGATTCTAATATGTGTTTTTGGGGATTTGCTCTGGAAAAGAACCCTCTATTATGACCTAGAGTCCAGTGCATTGCTTCCCTTGGCACACGCAGCCAGGCATGGCGTTTTTGCGTTTGGCGCAGCAAGCGCTGCGCCTGTGCAGCGCTAGGTTCCTATGCTAAGGCTCCGGAAGTTACAATATGCATTTGGAAGCTTTGTAAAAACAAATCACGGCAAAAGCATCAGTTAGAATAAGCGTCCAGCAGCCAGAGATAGAACATGACATGTTGGCACGACTGGTTGGACAATGATGATGGTTCAACAAAGGGCAATGAAGCGAAAGGAAAGCGTGAAGGGAAACTGAATGGACATGAAACGGAGACCAAGGGATTTGAAGAAAAATTAAACGAAATGAAGGGAATGAAACGGCATAAGAAGAAATGAAGGGGAAAATAAGTGGAATGAAGAGGAAACAAACGGGAAACGAAGGGGGAAATCAACATTAAAATGGAGGGAGATGAAAGGAAGATTCGGACACGTAAAAGCGGAGATGCAGGGAAAGGATGTGAACGGAAATGGGAATTCCAAGGAGGTGACAGGGCAATGGCGGGAAATGAAGAGGAGTGACAGGAAATAGAAGGAACGCAAAGATTTCAAGCGAATGAAACAAGAACGAAAGGGATATGAAGCAAAACTAAAGAGGAAATGATAGAGAAATGGAAGGGATACACAAGGAAACGAAGGGATGAGAAAGGGATATGCAGGAAAATGAGTGGGAAGTGAAGGGAAATGTAAGGGTCTGGATATGAAAGGAAATGAAAGGAGTGTATGGGAAATGCAAGGAGCACGGAAGGAAATGAACGAACATGAAAGAGAAATAACCGGGAAATGAAGAGGAGATGAAAGGCAATACATTGGACACGAAGAAGAAATGAAGGGAGATGAAAGGGAAATCAAGGGACATGAAATGAAAATAAAGGGGGGGAAGCGAAAGGCAGTCAAAAAGAAAAGCAAGGACAATGAAGGAAAGGATTTGAAGGGAAAGGAAGAGCACATGAAGGGAAAATGAATGGAAAGGGGAGATCAAAAGATGTGAAGCGAAATCAAAGGAAAATGAAGGGAGCTACACGGGAAGCCAGAGGAAATGAAGGAAGGTCAGGGGAAATGAAAGGAACAGCGCTTCTGCTGCCTTGGCCCTTGGCAAGATGACTTTCAGCGCCAGCCAGTGAGTGAGTGAGTGAGTGGGTAAGTGGGTTTGTAGGTGGGTGGGTGGGTGAGTGAGTGAGTGACGTGAAGGGACATGAAGGGCGAGGGTGTGAGGGAGGTGAGGTGAGGTGAAGCGTGTGAGGGCGAGGTGAGACGAAGTGCCAGGTAAGGTGAGGTGTGAGTTGGAGGTTTCAGCCGAGGCGAGTGAGTTGAGGTTGAGGTTGAGGTTGAGGCTGAGTTGATTTGAGTGAGGGACAAAGTGAGGGAGGGATCCCTTTGCAGGAACGGGATATGTGTGGTGGACGCGATGCTCAAGGATGGGAGTTGGGCGTCCACCCTCGCCCAACTCCCTTCGAATTGCAGGCCGAGCAAGCAACTCAGCCAAATCTCACCTCGCAAAGTTCAGAGAAAATTGGAGACCCTATAGGCTCACGCATTGCTTGTTGGAAAGACGCATATATCTTGGGTTAACTTTTTGCTTGGGTGATGCTTATACAGGGGCATGTGTGGAGAACGACGTGGATCTTGAAGCAGCAACACGTCCAGTTTGCACGTGTTGGCATGTATTGTTTGGCGCGGCCCGCCAGAAGTGTTTCCCATCTAATCCGTTTCGGGTGAGCCATTGCAGCCCTAGATGTGTTGTCTCAAGGGCCAATATGATGCGGCCGCGAAGATGCAGCCTTACGGGTCTGTTGGAAATCGCACATCGGAGGGTAGCAGGCAAACTCAGAGATTGGGCGTTTGCGTGGTCAAGCTTCTTGCTAGCACAACCAAGCGGACACCCTTTCTTGGCGCTGGCCTGAGCCCCAGGCGCATTTAAACATGAACACATTGCCGCGGGTATCTAAGCTCCGATGCCTCCAACACCAAAACCTGAAAGTTGTTTTGATATGTCGGTCACAACCCCGTTCTTGGCGGATTTGTGCTATGTTTGGTGATATGTTGCTCCTGCCTGTGGCGCGACTCGCCCGACCGCTCCTGATGACATGTTTTGTTGTCATGCTTTGCCTGCCGTTGACTGAACGGTTCCCACATTTTCCTAAGGTTGGCCCATTCCATTTCAAGAGCTGCGGGCCCTATGTTTTGCAACCTCCGAGGAGCTTGATCTTCGCAGCCAACAATCATGACGGTGCAGCCCGTGTGGATGTACAAGTGCCGGGCGCAGTTAAACATATTAGGGGCTCAGCGCTGCTGGGACGCACTTGCGAAGAGTTGCCTTTCGCAACATGTGGGTGTTTTGGGAAGCCCCCCGTTCCCTTTAACATGCCGAAGGAACCCAACCATGTTGAGGTTTCTCCAGTGAGACATCTCCGTCATCAATTCGTTTCCCAGGCTGGGAAAGAAATGGTGTGTGTTCAGCCCATGCCTGCGAATCAGTTCTAGTTCCATCATTTTTCGCAGTGTTTGCTAATAATCTGAAATGCGGAAAACCCTCAGCGAAACGCAACAACAAAAGGCGGACAGTTTCATAAGCACGCCTCACGTGACGCAGGCATTTTCGCCTCTCACGTGGGCGTGGGTTGGTGCCGTTTGCGAGCGTTTTAGTGCACTGCACGGCGGATGCACGCAGGCGGCGGGCGTGGGTTCTTACCGTGCGAGTGTGTGTGTGTGTGTGTGCACTGCATGGGGGAACGCACCAGCATTATAGACAATCCGTAAAGCACTCAAATTATCCTTAAGAAAGCCTAAAAAATCCCAAGCAAACCCTAAACCAGCCCTGAGCCTAAAAACCTACCCCTTCTACAAACCCTATCCTACGGAAGCCCAAGCCCTGCCCAAACTCACCCTCTTAAACGATCCTCGAACCCTCCTTAAACTCAGTCTAAACCAAAGCTTCTGGTGAATTTTGAAAGCGACGCTGGGGATGTTGACGGTGCTGGTGTAAAACAAGCGCATTTTGTTAAGACATGTTAGGAAATTCGTCATTTTAGCCTGCAGAACCTAGGAAAATAAATGCTATCAGTCCTCAGCCTCACAAGGGTGCGAGATATCCTTACCAGTCTTGATGAGCCGCAGCAACATTTGGTCATGCTCAATTTGAATGCGGACCTCTTAGGCGAAATGCTTAAACCTGTGCTTCTTCCGGAGGCGTGGAAGTGTCTACCTCCAGTTTTGCAACAAGGCTGAAAAGAAAAGATCAGGCTTGATCATCTATTCGCAGTGCAACATATTGCCTTTAAACTCTTGGCAAAATGAATCTTGCCCCACTAACTGATCAGCGTGTGGAAAAAGTGAGCTGGACCACCGGAATTCAGTGAACAAAAAGATACACGTCGATCCCAGGAACCACGGTTGGGTGAGCCTGTCCAACATCATCTTCGCTCCCGGCTCTCTGGGGCACATCGCCTTGCCCTTGGTCAGTCCTTGGGTCGGCTATGGAGGAAGCTTCGGAACTCCGGACTACACAGCGCCTGAGCCCAACATGGCACAAGGAGCCAGGTTTTCTCTGAAAAAAAAGCCAAGTCGGAAGTGAATGAGAAGATTGAGCAACCAGACCGTGGGGCAATGCCTTGAAAGGGACGGCTAGTTTAAAGAGGTGCTGTTTCAAGCAGCATCCCATGGCCCGGTGGCTTTTTTTGCAGGTGTTCCGCCAAAAAACCTCCACTCTTTCAACTCACACAATGGTCTGGTGAGGAAACAGTACGTGGATGGCTTGCCCTCGTGTGAATTTCCATGTTGGGATTTTCTGCGCCGACGTTAGAGTGTTGGAGTTTGACCAGAGGTTTAAAGTTCCTATGGCTTCCTCAACAGCAAGGCACCTTGAAAAGCGGGCACCTTCAAATGGTCTTTTGTTGTTTTACGGTGGCCTTGAGAGTTGGCCTTGCCTTCCTATTCGGTCTTTCCTGCCCCATTTCGGTGGCCTTCCTGCCCATTTCGGTGGCACAGAGTTGTTTCGGTTGAGAGACATGCCTCTCGGTCAGTGAGAGGTTCCCAGGAGGTCAACGGGGAAATCTATGAACGTGATTTTCCTCGCCATTTTATCCAACCATTCATACGGACACGCTGATTATCCATTGGCACCGTGGCGTTCCAAAAAGACCCTGGATCAGGATTCTTTCTATTTCCCTTTTTGGTGGAGTGATATTAAAGGGGGGGATTTCCGGAACCCTGTTGGCATTCAGATTGGAATTGCAGCCGGTTTGAAAAAAAACACCTCTTGGTTTTCGACTCAAACTTAGTTTGCTCCTAGTGGTTCTTCGATGGTCCAGGAGTTGGCTAGGCAGTTTGTGAAATCCACAACTCCGATTATTTCTACTCTAAGCAGGCGTCCAAAGCGTGTTCAAGGCTCCTCCTCGCGGAGAAACAGTCGTCAGCCGACTTTGAGGTTAACATCACCGATCCCAGATCATCATCAAGTGATCGCATTCCGAGCCCAAATGCGACCATGCGCTTCGTTTCAGTTTCCTTTGATCATAACCCCAAACATGTTCTTTGTCTTGGGTGCCCCGCAAGGGACCCTTAGATTTGCATTTATTGTTGCGCATGCCCTTACCAGTGTTTCACTGTTCTTAGTATGATTTTGGCGTTTGGCTTTGGTCCGATTGTTTTGCTAAAAAATCAAGGTGGTTTTCTCACACCAGCTAGGTTCGATGTCATTTCTTAGGGCCTCCATCCCCCAGAATTCAAAACTTGCCGATTCCCAAAGTAGACTTCAACCCAAGATGCCATATCAACTCCTCAAGAGGCAGAAGGAGCCCCAAAAGGCCAGAAAGAAGAGCTTATTAAGGGCTTAACAAGGGCTTATTTGGGCTCCCTCCCCCTCCCCTCCCTCCCCGCCCAGCCCCCGTGAAAGATGCCATCAACTCCTCAGGCAGAAGTCAGAGCCTCAAGATCCGCGAGATCCGAGGTCCGCAACGGCGTGTGCTCGGTGGAGGGTATGATCAAAGGCGGCAACTGGGGCCACCTGGCCACTTTGCCGGAGGATTGCCGCCCCAGCAACTTGGCGAGATATACCGCGGCATTAAGGGGGGAGAGGGGGGGGGGGGGTGAGTTGAATGGCCAGACATTTCGAGGGCTGGAACACCCTCAACTGTTGGCGGTTGCCATGTAAATCTAATTGCCCTCCAAAGGCACCTATAAGTTTATTAAACGTAGAAACTGTGAGGCGCCTGGGGAAACGCCGAAATGGTCTTGCCAAGAAATTGGGACTACTTTGGACTTCCACCGCGCCGGGCCACGTAGGAGAATGTGTGTTGGAAAAGGATGGTCTGAAAAAGAAACCAGATGAAAGATCCTTAGTATCATGTCAAAAGGGGAAGCCGAAAGCAGAATGGAAGTAAACCAAAGCTTGGTTCATTGGCCAACTTTTTGCCTTTTTGGAATCCCAACAGGCGACCTGCATGGAAGGGAGCACGTGCACGCCACAACCACCATTCAATTAAGGATTTCAATATGGCCAAAGTATATTGGCCTCACCAAGGTTTTGGTTTGCGGCCAAAGCACCCATGGGACCTACGTGGGTTTCCTCCTCTTTCAGGTTGAATGATTATAGTTCAATTGTCCCATCACTTGCTTGGTTTGGGGTGGTGCGCTATCCGTTCAGGGTGTCATTATCTTTGCCCGCTTGGTGCATCTTCTCTTTGAAGCACCCAAGTGACTTTACAGTAACACTACGTGGCAAAGGTTTACAGCGGTTTGTTGGGTAGCCACTTAGCTAATCGGTGTATGAATGCAACATGCCCCGAACAAGTTCCTGCATTTCTCAGCTTGCTTCCTAGCTGTCTAGTTAGCTGGCTAAACCAAGTGGTGAACCTTGCCCGTTCGCCAGCTAGCTAATTGAGTAGCCAACCAGCTAAGTGACTAAACACATGCAACACATCGCAGGCTTTGTTGCATGAGCCACTCCTTCAATGCAAGACACGCAAGCAACATAAGCCCTTCCATTCTATTGTTTAATATGTTTTTTCAAAAGTTGCCGAGTTGTGAAAGCCGACCCTAAGTCCGCAGAGGGTTTGGCGAGGGAACCGACAAAGAAGCAGTTTTTTGCTTCTTGCTCCGCACAGCTCGCCAAACTGCGAAAATGCAGCATGCCCGCACTTTCCGATAGTTATCCCACCTATCGGTATGCTTCTATGCGCAAGCGAGCGGTGCAGGAAAAGGGCTTGACGCAAGGAGGCTGACACCATGCAGGAGCACTTTCTGATCAGAGTGAGAACCCTGCAAGCCCGCACTTATGCTTTTTGGTGGACCAGCGCCAGTTGGTGTAACCAAACGCCACTAACCAAATAAGCGATGGCACCTCAAGGAATCTGTGAACTGTTTGTGGGCCACCACTACAATCTTGAATCATGCCACACACATTGCCATTTGGCTCAAGCGATGCATGTATCTTTTCACAATTACCATTGTGGACAGTTACTACAAAGACGGAATGATCGAGCTTACGGGCAGGGCGCTGATTCAAGGATATTCGAACCCTCGCACCCTTTCCGAGGGGCAACACAACCAGTGTTGTCGGGGTACCAAAGAAACCCCTCGGTTTCTTGGGTTATCAGCCGTAGGGCTTGTCCCACGTGCTGTGAGACAAAGATTGGTTCGAAGCAAGAGGTCTTGAGCCCCGCTTCATATTGAATCAACCGATAGATATGTATATATATATATATATATTGCCAAGTGGTACAACACTTACGTGACAATGTCCAATGGGAGATCTTCGATCACATTCGCGGCACCTGCTGCCGGAATTTTATTTCACGGGACACCGGGATCAGCCGGCCATGGGAGTGGAGACTATCATTGTGAGTGCTGGACCCGCGGCAGACAGCGGGCAGAGTGATGCCGGCGTTGATCAGACCATGGGAGCAACGGCTTCCTCCCGGCCGAGAGTACCGTGAGAAGAAGATGATGGGCAGACACTAATCCGTAAATCTTGTAAGGGAGAGAGGTCATCCTCCCCAAGGGGTTCCCCAAGTGACCCCAGAAGTGCGGATCAGCAACTCGATGGTGATTTACAGAAAGCCCGAAGGAAGCGAAGGAAGGCGGAAATACAGATGAGCCAAGCTGCTGAGCAGCATGACGAGAACAATGTATTGAAGGAGGAATGTGCATCGTTGCGATCATCTGTAAAGGACCTATACAATCCGAGGAGGCGGGAAGCCTGCGAAGGATTCTGGGACTCGAGAGAATGAAGCATACACTGGAATCCCAAGTTCATGGGAGGATGAAAGATGAATACAACTTGGCGATGGACCAACTGAACATCAGGGTGAGTAGGCTGAATGACCTTGAGGCAATTGCCTATGATTTCAACAACGAGACTCAACAGTTACGAACGGAGAACAGTGAGTCTCAGCTTCGTTACGGAAAGCGACCTAAGCCACCAGTGAGTTTAAATCCATGGCCAACGCTGGTACCGATTTACGGAGCAGAGAGGCTATGAAACAAGAAGAGTCGACTATGCTTATGCAGGCCAAGTGGAGATGTACAACAGCAACATAGTCACCAACAAAGATGGACAAATCCAAACCTTGCGGGATCAGATACAACACCTGTCGTTCCGATCTGCCGAGAAGCTGGCCGATCAGAAGGTTGAGGCTATGAAGCTTCAAGTCACCAGTGAGGCGAGAATGCAACTAAGCGCTGTTGAGAACAAAGCCAGGCTGGAAGTTGATCAACTAAGGAGCCATTTGAACCGAGAAGAGACAGCGGCCTCCAATCTGAGGAGTGAGTTCTCCGAAGCCAGAAAGGAGAATCACGGCGTGCCGGTCTCTACCGAAGTGGCGGAGGAGCAAGCTGAACTGATGAAGAAGAACATGAAATGGGTCGAGAGTATGGCTCAGAGTCAGTACAGTGCTCTTCAGGAACAATACGAGCCTATGCAGCAATTTAATGACAATCTTCAATGAGAAGAGCATGGGGAGTCTGAAGTCCAAGTACTTGGCTGCCAGGCACAGTGAGAGAAAGGCAGAACGAAGCCAGGGAGTCATTGATTAAGGCTCGAAAGGCAGAATCCATAGCTCAGAATCGGGATGAAGAATCAGAACAACTGCGTAGCACCTGTGACAGAAACCACAGGAACGAGGTACAGGATGAACTTGATGATTTGACCGAACGGTACGATGAGCTAGTCAAAGTCCAATCCGTTACACTGCCCAAGTTTTTGGATGTGTCTTCCGTCAAGCCGACTACCTCTTCCGATGCGGCTACTGACACTAAGATTTCGAGAAACGAAGCAGAGACGAACAGCGTCCCTTCATGGCCGAAGATCGATTAACTGTCGAACGTTCTGGCAGGATGCGGTGATCCCGATAGAGGAAGTTTGGTCAGCGTGGCTTGCAGAGGCCTTCAGCCCTAAAGCCAGTATCGAGGGTCTGTCCGATAGTGGCGGCCCGAGATTCGCTGGTGTTGACAGCAAATTGGTGATAAGCATGGATAAGATGATCAAATCCGCTGGAGATCAGGCAAGTGAAGTTGCGCTTGAGGTCCAGCAGCAAATCGCAAAGCTGATCAAAGTCGGAAAGGGCATCAAAGGGAGATAAATGATATTTACGGTGTTGGAGAGCTTTCGAACATACGGCAGACTCGACCTTGTTTTTGGGGGGGAACACTTGTACAAATTGACATACCCGGTGACAAGAAGATGGGAGATTTCAAGCAACGATGGCTCGAAATCATTGCTGGGATCAAACCGGAGTCTGTTCCGCAAGAGGATGAGTTGAGAGACACTCTGTACCGCAAGCTGAAAGGGAACTCGGAGGGAATTGGAGTTGGATTTGAAATTGTATGAGTGCATGGAACGAAGTGATCCCGCGAAGACGCATAAGTATTTGCTCAACATGATTGATCGACGGGTTCACCAAGGAGGAGAAGAACTGGGCAAATAAGGAGAAGTCGCTCTTGGATCACAGATTGGGCAATGCACTTCCCTCTCCCAAGGAAAAGGCGAGGCCCAAACCGAAGGCAAAGTCAGAAGCGAAGGATGCCCAGGATTCGGCACCGGCTCTTCCCGACAAGAAACCAAAGGAGAAGCTAGAGATTCTTTCCCTGTGGAAGCAAGAAGATTGCATGTCAGTTTCATTTCTTTCGTGGGAAGTGCACGAAGGGCTCCGACTGCAAAGACAGCCGTCAGAAGAGTACTTACACACCTGAATGGAAGAAGAAGTTTGAAGAAGGTCCCAAGCAGGGAACGCCCCAAGAACGATGGTATTTGCTCGTTCTGGAAGAAGGGAAAGGACTGCAAGTTCAAGCGTCCGAAGAACTCAGCGCCGGCGGAAAAGTGTTCCGAAACTGAAAGCGAAGCGGGATCCGAGAAGAAGAAAAAGAAGAAGAAGGCGAAGGCAGCGCCGGTGATATCCACAGGTTCATTGTGGGAGAACTCCGAGAGTGAAGCGGAGCCGGCCTGTAGTGAAGAGGATATTGTGGATAGCGATGCTGAGACCAAATGCGCACCCGCAACCCCGAAAGCCAAGCTGTACTATCCCAAGAAAGGGGGAAAGAAAACAAAGAGCGTGGTGTTCCGGGATTGGGTTGAATACGCCGATGGTGATGTGAGCAACCAAGAGTTTCCCGAAAGATATCGCAGCGACGATCATGGGAAGAAACGTGTCAGCACTGAGCATGCAAAGGAAGATCAATACCAAGAAAGCAGAATTGCTGCTATCAGGGCTGCGAAAGCTGGTGAACTGTGGGAGAACCTTGCGATTCGCAGACTTCTATCAGAGTACCTCTCCATCGATGAATCCACGATGGAGATAGTTCCCATAGGTGACAACCATGAGAAGATGGACTACGTGGACAGATCTAGCAAGAAAGGAAGGGGATGGACCTGCAATCGGTGATTTCGAATCTATGAGGGAAACCCAACATGCAATAGCCATGGTGGTGAAGTCGGGTAAGCCCAAAAGGATGAAATGGCCAATGGACACCGGATGCGGGCACGATCTGATAGGATTGAAAGTGGTGAACAATCTAAGTCTCAATCCTAGGGAGACGAAAGATTCGGGTTGCTTACGGAGATTATGCACCTCAATATTTCAGTGCTTGTCAGGTTGTGGGGGTCACGTTCGATCATTCGCTGCCCGTCAGACGCACGAATAATTCCCTGGCTGAAAGGAACAGTCTCTACGTAATCGATCAGGTCAGCACTTGTCTGCTGGCTGCTGGTTACCTCCGTGTTACTGGTCTTTTGCTCTGAAATCGACACGTCACCTGCTGAACGTTGAAATCGTTGACGGTGAGAGCGCCTGCTACCATATGCACGGAGATCATTTCAGTGGCAAAAGCATACCACTAGGTGCCTATGTCCATTTCAACCCTTCCCCCACAAGAGATGACACTCACAAGTTCACACCCAGATCAATGAGGGGTGTGTTCGCGGGCTATGAACTCGAGAGCGGAATGAGATGGAGTGGCAAGATGCTGGTTTGGGAACTTGACAAATTCTTCAACGCGGAATTGACCATGGGATGCAAATCCGTACCAATGAGTCTACGTAGGCCTAGAGCACCTTCGAAAGGGTGAGCGGGGAACTTGAGTCTCTGACCAAGGCTTGTTGGGAACAGGAGACCCGAGAGGCATTGCAAGATGTCTCGGGGGCGACGATGACGATGGAAACGGAGATGATGATGACCTCGGCCGAGACAACCCGCATGGTGGAGCAGGGAGTACCAAGGATCGATCGAAGGAAGTCAAGGAAAGGTTTGGTATCGAAGATACGGTTGGGGATGTTGATGCAGCCGTCGAAGGAGATGTGAAGAGTACCAAGCCAACCGCCAATGAACCCGGAACGTAAAAGAATGGCGCACGAAGGGGCAAAGGGTGAAATCCCGATGCCCGCTGGACCCGAACCGGGTTACCACAGGTGGAGCCGGAGGGACGAGAAGGCAATTGTGTTCCAAACAGCGGGCCCCAAATGGAAAGAGGTTGTAGGACGTACGACTGTCCACAGCGATACGGCCGAATGCATCAGCATTGATCCGAAGAAGGGAGAAGAATTATATAGGCAAAGGTGGTGCCGAGGTTCCGATCGATACGTATATCTGGTACAAATTCGCTGATGCGGACCCTTCCAAGCCTCCAGAAAAATGTGAACACGTCAGCAAAGGAAAAGCTGGCGATGTGGTCATATATGTCGATGACAAGGGGAGAAGGGTGAAACTAGATGTCAAAAGAACTCCCTAATGAAGTTGGGATAGACGGCGAAGGGCCTGCAAGACTTCTAGACCCCCAGATGTGTTTCTGAGGAGTGGAAGAAGATGTCTCATGTTGACAGAATGATGTGGGAGTACGCAGCCGCCGAAGTTGAGAAAGACATCAAAGAGGGACTGGAAAAGAGCATCAAGAAGGCCGAAAAGAAGGCCGAGAAGATGAAGGACAAGGCCAAGAAGTCGAAAGAAGGCGAGGATGCTGCGGCAGCGAAAGAGAGCGCCAACGACGCCAACAAGCTGCGCAAAACGGTCCAAAAGAGCATTCACAAGATCGACAGTGCTCAGGATAGAAATATCCATGAAGAAATTGGGTTCCGTATCCAATGTATACGGGAGATTGGATACGCAAACCCGTCGAGAAATGAGAATGCAATGATACCAAAGCTTGGCGAAAACTTTCTCAGAAGGCCAAGGTAAATGACACGAAAGTGATCCTGAGCCTTCCGGAGTGACAGAATCTTAACCATGAGAACGCTGGGTTCAGATTCAAATGTGCTCGACGACATGGAACAGATCAAGAGAATCGTTAATGAACGTGACAAACGGTTGTTGGTCTGGCTCTACTAGCGAGCGAATCCCTGCACTCATGCGGCCTCTTGCGCCAGGTACGAGGATGACGACGATGTGTGGGAAAACTACGTTGGAACAATGGAAGTCGAAACGATTGAAGATCTGGAGCCGGAGAGTTGGGAGGATGGAAATCCGAACATGCCATGTGTACCGTGCACTCATGCCCATCGAGAGAAATTGAAAGAACAGTTTCCGCGATTTCACAATGCGATGCTTTCTAGGCCTGTGGGGAAGAAGGAGATGCGAAGGACCATCCAGCACGCAGGCCGTTTACCGACGGCAAACAAGTCGAACGCACGTGGTGTAAACATACTTTCAATCCCGATGTTCCGTTCATTCCAGGCGGAGCAAAACGAGTCAAACCCACAAACGCTCATACAAGTAAACTTGCGCCACATGCAGCTAGTGTGCTCATGAAACTTCTATATACGGCACGTCTAGCCAGGTTCGATTTGCTCCGACCAATCACCGCATTGGCGCGTCATGTTGCCAAATGGAGCAAAGAGGACGAGAACTTGATGTGTTACGTCAACTGGTCCAGAAGAAGAAATTGGTCCGGTGGGTTGGTGATCCATTAGATCAGATTCAGGTGGCCATGTATGCAGACGCAAATTTTTCGGGATGTGTCGATTCCCTTCGTTCCACTTCGGGATGCCAAGTGAACTTGCATGGTAAGAATACTCGCTTTCCGGTTGGTGGGAAACAGCAAGAGACAATCTTGCGTGAGTCACTCTACCCCATGCAAAAAACCAGAAATGCTGGCAGCTGACACGACAGTACATGACCACGGGTTGCCCTGCGCTTGTGTTCTGGGAGGGAGTGGTTCGACATCGACCCAATGTCATATTGTACGATGATAATCAGTCCATGATTGCTGCGGCAAGGACTGGTAAGAATCCGACAATGCGGCACTTGGAACGAACCCATGGCATTAGGTTTGCCTGGCTTCATGAAATGTTCAAACGCGAAGAATTCGCTTTGGTTTACGAATTGTCGTCGTCTAAAATGGCAGCCGACATTTACACCAAGGCTTTTCATGATCCAATTCGATGGAAGCACGCGTGTATGTTGGTCAACATCTTTGACCAGGGTGATCTAGACGAACCGGCAACGTTGGCCGTCTCATGACTGGCCAACGTCAGGCAGATGGGCAGATGGTGGAGGATGTTCCGGCATTTCCATATACCCAAACTCCCATTTTTGGTAAAGAAGCACAAGCCAAGTATGACGTCCAAGGTTGGCTTACACGAACACGAGGGTTCACCCGTTTTTGTTCTTTTACACAGCCTTTTATTTCCTTCCACAGCGCCTTTCATTTCCTTCTACAGCGCCTTCTATTTCCTCTTCTACAGCGCTTCTATTTCCTTCTACAGTTCTGCAGCGCCTTCTATGTCTTTCTTCATTTCCTTCTGCAGCGCCTTTCTACAGCGCAGTCTATTATTTTTTTCCAGCCTTCTATTTCTTTCTACAGCGCCTTCAAGGAAACGCGCTAGCCCTGTAGAAGGAAATAAAAGGCATTGTGGAAGGAAATAGATTGTAAAAGGAAATACAAGGCTGTCTAGAAAGAAATAAACGATTCGTTAGAAGGAGATAGAAGGCTCTGTAGAAGGAAATTGCAGAAGGAAATAGAAGGCGTTGCAGAAAGAAAGAGAAAGCGCTGTAGAAGGAATTAAACGGCTGTTTAGAAGGATATAGACTTGCATTTCCTTCTACAGCGCCTTCTATTTCCTTCTAAAGCGCAATCCATTTCCTTCTACAGCGCCTTTTGTAAAAAAGAAATACAATAGAAGTCTCTGTAGAAGGAAATACAAGGCCTTGTAGAAAGAAAAAGAAGGCGCTGTATAAAGAAATGCAAGGCTCTGTAGAAGGAAATGCAAAGCTTTGTGGAAGGAAATGAAATGCTCTGTAAAAGGAAATAGAAAGCTTTATAGAAGGAAATAACAAATTCTGTCGGAGGAAATAGAAAGCTCTGTAGAAGGAAATAGAAGGCTGCGGAGAGGAAAATAGAAGGTTCTGCAGAATGATAGAAGGCTTTGTAGAAGGAAATAGAAGCCGCAAGGCGCTGTAGAAGGCCTGTAGAAGGCGCTGTAGAAGGAAATAAAAAGGCGCTGTAGAAGGAAATAACAGGCGCTGTAGAAGGAATTAAAAGGCTTTGGAAAAGGAAGTAAAAGGCGCTGTAGAAGGAAATAGGAGGCGCTGTAGAATAGAAGGCCGTAGAAGGAAATAGAAGGAAATAGAAGGCGCTGTAGAAGGCGCTGTAGAAGGAAATAGAAGGCGCTGCACAAGGAAATAGAAGGCGGTGTAGAAAGAAATAAAAGGCCCTGTAAAGGAAATAGAAGGCGCTGTGGAAGGAAATAGAAGGCTCTGTAGAAGGAAATAGAATGCTTTCAAGAAGGAAATAGAAGCCGCTGTAGAGTGAAATTGAAGGCTCTGTAGAACTGCAAAAGGAAATCGAAGGCACTGTAGAATAGAAAGCGCTGTAGAAGGCTGTGTAGAAGGAAATAGAAGATTCTGCAGAAGGAAATAGAAGAGGTAATAGAAGGCGCTGTAGAAAGAAACAAAAGGCTTTGTAAAAGGAAATGAAAAGTTTTGTCCAAGGAAGTAAAAGGATTGTGAAAGAAAATAAAAAGCTTTGTTTGTAGAAAGAAATGAAAGGCTGTGTAGAAGGAAAAAGAAGCTCCGTAGAATTCCTTTTCCAGATTTTGCATTTCCTTTTACACAGCCGTATATTTCCTCTACAGAACTTTCTATTTCCTTCCACAGAGACTTCTATTTCCGTATTTCCTTTTACAGCGCTTTCCTGCAGAGTCTTTGTTTCCCTTTACACAGCCTTCTACTTCCTTCTGCAGAGCCTTGCGTTTTTTCCTACAGCGCCTTTTATGTCCCTCACAACTTTTTCTTCCTTTTACACAGCCTTCTATTTCCTTCGACAAAGCTTTTTATTTCCTTCGAAAGCGCTTTTGTTTTCTTTTGCAGCACCTTTCATTTTTATTTACAGCGCCTTCCATTTCCCTTTACAGAATCTTTTATTTCCTTTTACTTTCCCTTTACAGAACTTTCTATTTCCTTCTACAAAGCCTTCTATTTCTTTCTCTATTTCCTTTTGCAACGCCTTCTGTTTCCTTCCACGCCGCCTGTCATTTCCTTCCACAACGCCTTCTTTCCTTTTACACAGCGTTCTATTTCATTTTATGGAGCTTGCAATTTCCTTCTACAGAGCGTTGCACTTGTGTTTCTTTCTACAGCGTCTTCTATTTCCTCAAAGCTTTTCAATTCTCCAACAAAGCTTTCTATTTCCTTCTACAGAGCATTTCATTTTAATTTCCTTTACAGAGGCTTCTATGTCTTTCTACACCGCCTTCTACTTCCTTCTACAGCGCCTTCTATTTCCTTTTACAGCGCCTTTCATTTCCTCCTACAGAGCCTTTTCTGTTCTTTCTTACAGCGCCTTCTATATCCTTCTGCAGAGCAAGCGCTTTTCCTCCTACAGCACCTTCTATTTCCTTCTACAGAGCCTTCGATTTCTTTCTTGATAGCGTCTTCTATTCCTTCTACAGCGCCTTTCATTTCCTTCTACAGAGCCTTGCATTTCCTTTTCTACTCTGCTTTCTATTTCCTTCTACAATGCCTTCTATTTCCTTCTACAGAGCCAGTGCCTTTCCTTCTACAGAACCTTTAATTTCTTTTTACACAGCTTTTTATTTCATTTCAGAGAGCTTGCTATTTCCTTCTACAGAGCCTTTTATTTCTTTCTTGACTTCCTTCTGAAGCGCTTTCTGTTTGCCTTGAACGGCGCTCTTTCTTTTATTTCCTTCTACAAAGCCTTCTACTTCCTTGTATTCCTTTTAGAGCGCCTTCGATTTCCTTCTACAGCGCTTTCATTCTTTCTACAGCGCCTTCTATTTCCTTCTACAGCGCCTTCTATATCTTTCTACAGAGCCTTTTCTTTCCTTCTACAGCGCCTTCTATTTCCTTCTACAGCGCCTTCTATTTCCTTCTGCAGAGCCTTCTATATTTCTTTCTACACCGCCTTCTATTTCCTTCTACAGAGCTCTTCATTTCCTTCTACAGAGCCTTCTTTTTTTTCTATGTCCTTCTGCAGCGCATTTTGCTTCCTTCCACGGCACCTTTCTTTTTCTTCCATTAATTTCCTTGTACAGCGCCTTCTATTTCCTTCTACACCGCCTTCTATTTCCTTCTACAGAGTTTTTCATTTCCTTGTACAAAGCCTTCTATATTTTCTATGTCCTTCTGCAGCGCATTTTGCTTCCTTCCACGGCACCTTTCTTTTCCTTCCATATATTTCCTTTCTACAGCGCCTTCTATTTCCGACAAAACCTTTCATTTCCTTCTACAGCGCCCGCCTTCAATTTCCTTCTACAGCGCCTCCTATTTCCTTCTACAAAACCTTTTATTTCCTTTTACATAGCCTTCTATTTCCTTCTGCAGAGCTTTCTATTTCCTTCCACAGAGCCTTCTATTTCCTTCTACAGAGCCGTCTATTTTCTTCTACAAAGCCTTCTATTTCCTTCTATCGTAGTTAGCGTTTACGTTTTTCGTCGTGGTTAGTGCGCCTCCTCCCGGCATCCCGGAGGACCTGGTGATAATCATCGGCTACGACGGGATCAATTTTCGGAACCTGCGGGATGCCGACGCCCGGAACCAAAGCCCATGATCTGTCCTGTCGATGAGGAACTCAATCCCCGAGGTGAACTTTGATGCAGCTGACGAAGTGCGAGAACAGCATCAAGGGAGCAGTTGAATCAGTTCATCTGTGGATTTCGTTGGTGGACGGTGCCGTGATCATCAACCTGATGAAGAACAGGCCCCACGACCAATTATCATCACGATCAACACGACTCGATATCTTCGCGTTGAATGAACCCTTGAAGCGCTATGCGGACGTGATCATAGCTGGTGTCAAGCCGCCAGCATTGGTGTTCAAATCCCCCCAAGCATTCTGGAGGGGAATTCAGCGGTATCGGGGAAAGGGCGGCAAATTGACAACGGATAGTCTGATGTGGTATGTCCTCGACAGGAGGCTCACTCGAGAACGAATCCTCTCTTCTGCGATGTTGAAGTCCCAAACCGTTTGGGAGATTAAGGGCAAGATCTCGGCAAATCTGTCGGAGAAGGAGAAGGAGGTTATATGAGATTGACAGAAGTGAGCGGACTGGAATCCTCGAGTTTCCGATTCGACCCCGTGACGGAAGACCCTTGACACCCGTTCGGCCTCAATTATCAAGGCCATACTGCTCACGACCTCGAGGCAAAAATTTCACGGCCATACGGGATTTTCACGGTCATACCGTTTTCACGGTTCAGAGCTGCCGCGCAGAACTAGCTGCAGCGCAACAAGCAACACGAGCCGTTTATTTTAGCGTGTGTGACAAGCGCAACTACGCTGCGCGCAAGCGACAGCAGCGTGCCATAAATCACATGAAGCGCAGGCGCGATGACGCCCCTCGAGTGCCAGGGCGCGCCTGTCCGTGGAGTAATTGAAGCCCGGGTGGCTTTCGTGTCATTGCAGCCAAAGCTGACAAAAAGAAAAAGCTTGGCGTCACATGGCCATGCGTCTCAAGCCATGAGCAAAACAGTACGGACAACTAGCTTTTCAATGGAGCACTGGGCCCAGCATTGCGCCAGCGCGCCAGCGTGTGCCAGCAATTCGCTGGTGAACTGGAGTAGCCAGCCTTGAGCTCCCCTTTGCGACGCGACGCAAGTCGCTCCCTCAAACAAGAAGCACACACAGCACGTAGTTGTCCACTGTTTCATTTGCTTCGCTTTCGCGTCACAGGGTTGGGCTCGTTTGGTCGCGTGATGGCAGGCGTTAGAAGCCAGCATCTGAGCGCCTTTCAAAAACTGCTTCAAACAACATGTCTACTGGGATAGGGCCGTACTTATAACTTGAGTGATAAGTTACTATAAGTGGACTATAACATGCCACAAGTGACTTGTATTTTCCCTAAGTGGGAGTCGTAGTTATAACTGACTTGTTAAGTGTTAACTTAGTTAGGTGCAGATATAAGTTTGAGATAAGTTCCAGGTGCCTGGGCTGAGAATGAACCTAGCTGGAACTTAGCTTGCGCGTACTATTCCATGAAAAAACATGTTTTTGCATCCAGCGGCAGCGGTGCAATGCCCAAAACGAGTTTTTATCGCTAAGTCTTTCCGCTCCTCTTCAGGCGCAAAAGCACACGCGCACTTACAATCCGCGGCTGGCCCGCTCAGACTGCACCCGCGGCTGGCCCGCGCAGACTCATAGCGGCGGGTCCGCTCAGACTGCACTTGCGGCTGGACCGCGCAGACCCACAGCGGCGCGTCCGCTCGAACTGCAGCCAGACTCCAGACTCCAGACAGCAGACTCTTAGACTGCAGACTCCAGACTGCAGACTCCAGACTGCAGACTCTAGACTGCAGACTCCAGACCGCAAACCCCAGACTCCAGACTGCAGACTCCAGACTGCAGACTCCAGACTGCAGACTCCAGACTGCAAACTCCAGACTCCAGACTGCAGACTCCACACTGCCAACTCCAGACTGCAGACTGCAGACTCCAGACTGCAGACTCTAGACTGCAAACTCCAGACTCCAGACTGCAGACTCCAGACTGCAGACTCCAGACAGCAAACTCCAGACTCCAGACTGCAGACTCCAGACTGCAGACTCCAGACTGCAGACTCCAGACTGCAGACCGCCAACTCCAGAATCCAGACTCCAGACTCCAGACGTTTGTGTTGGTGACTGTGTTTGTTGTGTCCTTGTAAGTGTGTGTGTGTGTGCGCGCGTGCGCTCGTTTGTGTTTGCCGTCATTTGAGAGTGCGCAGGCTCCTTCCTGGAGTCGAGTCTGCAGTCTGGAGTCTGCAGTCTGGAGTCTGGAGCGTGCTGTCTGGAGTCTGCAGTCTGGAGTTTGCAGTCTGGAGTCTGCAGTCTGCTTGCAGTCTGGAGTCTGGAGTCTGCAGTCTGAAGTTTGCAATCTGGAGTCTGCAGTCTGCAGTCTGGGGTTGGCAGTCTGGAGTCTGCAGTCTGCAGTGTGCCGTCTGGACTTGGCAGTCTGGAATCTGGAGTCTGCAGTCTGGACTCTGCAGTCTGGATTCTGGAGTTGGCAGTCTGGAGTCTGCAGTCTGGATTCTGGAGTTGGCAGTGTGGAGTCTGCAGTCTGGAGTCTGGACTTGGCAGTCTGGAATCTGGAGTCTGCAGTCTGGACTCTGCAGTCTGGATTCTGGAGTTGGCAGTCTGGAGTCTGCAGTCTTGACTCTGCAGTCTGGCTTCTGGAGTTGGCAGTCTGCAGTCCGGAGTCTGCAGTCTGGAGTCTGCAGTCTGGAGTTTGCAGTCTGGAGTCTGCAGTCTGGAGTCTGCAGTCTGGAGTCTGCAGTCTGGAGTCTGCAGTCTGGAGTCTGCAGTGCGGTCTGGATTCTGGAGTTGGCAGTCTGGAGTCAGCAGTCTGGAGTCTGGAGTTTGCAGTCTGGAGTCTGCAGTCTGCAGTCTGGAGTCTGCAGTCTGGAGTCTGCAGTCTGGAGTCTGCAGTCTGGAGTCTGGAGTTTGCAGTCTGGAGTCTGCAGTCTGGAGTCTGCAGTCTGGAGTCTGCAGTCTGCAGTCTGGACTCTGCGGTCTGGATTCTGGAGTTGGCAGTCTGGAGTCTGCAGTCTGGAGTCTGCAGTCTGGACTGTGCAGTTTGCAGCCCGCAGTCTGGAGTCTGGAGTTGGCAGTCTGGAATCTGGAGTCTGCAGTCTGGAGTCTGCAGCCTGGATTCTGGAGTTCACAACACAAACACATCACGCAACTGCTCTGCACCACGCATACGTGAAAATCCGTGAAATTCCGAGAAAATACCTTTATAATCAGCAATATTTCCGTGAAATTCCGTGAAACAGGGTCTTATAGGGTTGAAATCACACGTAATGAGCTAAACCGTTACTCTGAGCTTGTTGCGCGTGGTGAAAGTTGCTTTCACGAAAAACAAGGGATTTTCACGGTCAAGTTCTGGATTTTCACGGTCATATTCCGGGTTTTTCACGCGAGCTCCGCCCCAACGTGTCTGAGCTCTGTTCCAAAGCCTTGAAAGTCCTAGTGCAATGACTTATCTTTGGCAGCCATTCTTCACAAAGGACTCATTTCCACCTGAGCAGCGACAAAAAATACCATGAAGAAACTTAGTCTTAGGGTGCCAAAATGGGATCCTGCGGAAGGAACGGCTCAGGGCGCGGAAGCTTCCGTGGAGCGGTTTTTTTTTGTGCCGCGGATGCCCGCGGAAGCGTTGATCTGTTTTGGCATGCTCGGTCGGACCTTTCTTTGCCATTTCCTGCAGGCTGTCCTGAGGCAAAAATAGTTTAAGAAACCCCTAACCATTCTGAATAAAAGCCATGGCCGGCACTAGCCTGACTGACTCTGCCTTTTTGTTCCGGGGGGAGGGGGAGGGGGAAGCAATTTGTTCTGCACAAACAAAACGCGCTTGGCAAATGCCATTGCTTGAGCTCAGATGCCTTGAGGCAATGCGATTGCCATTTGCTGAGCCAAAACAAATGGCCCCGGCACCGTTTGCAAAAGAGCAATTTAGAGCTTCTGATTTCCCGGAGGGGCGGATAATTAGGAAGGAACCTTTCCTTTGGGCGACTGCGGCGGGAGGAGGAATGAAAACCCTTGCATGTTCGCACTCCTACGCGATCAAAAACCAGCCTGACTCACTATCACTCTTTGTTCTTGGAGGAAGGGACACACTTTGCAAGCTCACTATTTGCTGCGGGGAATGGGAGCAATTTGTTCTGCGCAAGCAAAACGCTTTTGGCAAATGCAATTGTTTGAGCTCCAATGCCTTAAGGCAAAGCGATTGCAATTTGTCGAGCCAAAACAAGCAAGCCCCGGCACCGTATGCCAAAGAGCAGTTTGTTTGGCTCAAACAAATCGCTTTTGGGCACACCCCCTCTTTTGTCAACGCAAGAGAAATGCGATTTGTTGAGCTCAAACAACCAGAGCTTTTGGTTTGCCCGGAGGGATTGATAATTAGAAAGAAAGCTTTCCTTTGGGCAACGGCGGCGGAAGGAATTCAACCCTTATATGTTTGCACTGCTACGAGATCAACGCCATGCCCAGGCACCAGCCGCCCTTTGTTCTGGGGGGAAGGGGGGGGGGACGAACTTTACAAGCTGCTTTTTTGCCGCGGGGGATGGAAGCAATTTGACCTGCGCAAACGCTTTTGGCAAATGCAATTGTTTGAAGGCAAAGCGATTGCCATTTGTTGAGCCAAAACAAATGGCCCCGGCACCGTATGCAAAAGAGCAATTTGTTTGGCTCAAACAAACCGTTTTTGGATACGGCCCCTTCGGCGCCGCCGTGAAGGCAAAGCCATTGCGATTTGTTGAGCTGAAACAAAATGGCCCCGGCACCGTGCACAAAACAGCACTTTGTTTGGCTCAAACAAATCGCTTTTGGATACGGCCCCTTCTTTTGTCAAGGCAAAGTAAATGCGATTTGTTGAGCTCAAAAAAACCTTTTGTTTGGGTCCCTTGCTTTGCTGGGTTGTACTAAACAGAGCAGGATGCGGGGTCGTTCGTTGTCTGGCTGGCCCTGGACATAGTTCTCATTCACACACGCGCATTTGCGGTGTTGCTCTGGCAAGCTGAGCAGTTCTTGTTGTTGATCGACCGAAGCCCGATGTTTGGCCCCCGCGGAAGGCCGCAGAAGCTAGACGTGTGCGCGGAAGCAAAAACCCACACCGCGGAAGCTTGTGGAAGCTGCGCGGCTTGCGGGCCCATATTGTGACCTTTTGTCCTTTTAATTTTCGTCACCGCTCACCGATAACTTCTTGAAAAAGACTTTCCTAAAATGCACAGGGGAAGCAAAGGGCATAGCTAAGACTATCAAGGTAAATGCTTTCCTGGCCTGGACTTTTATCAACTAGGAAACATCAATAGTTTGGGAAACAGAGGGCTCGAGCTGCGGCAAAACGCCACCACCCTGATTCGCCGTCCAGCCTAGTCCAAATTCCAGGGCTTCGCCTAGTTTGGCCTCACCTTCGTTGGTTTTAGAGTTCGGCGCAGCCCGTTTGGCCGAGGTGTGTGGCATAAAGACACTGAAAAGATTATATTGGTTTGCCAATTTTTTTGGCAACCCCTAAAACGGTGGTTTTCTTGTTGGTTTCCCTTCGATTGCAGAATTCAAGGACAGGATAACCGCACATGCCAAGCTTTAGTGGTAAGATGGGCTTGGCCGATCGATTTCGCGACGCAAAAGCAAACAACAGAACAGTTAGGCAAGGGACTGCTTTGAAGTGTGTGAGCGAGTATGGGGCCCACAAGACTGCTTAGCTAGCAGCCCAGCCCCCAATTGCAGAATAGACAGTCTCAGTGCACGAGAAGGTAACCCAAGCGAAAAGGGGAACTCCCGAGCACAAAGTGGTCTTGAGCCAAAATGCCCCAGAAGTCTCTCATGCCACTTGGCCCACTGTCAACTCTGGCATCGCCGCCCGTTGTGCGCAGGCGATTTGCGCATTGCTGTCTCCCGCCACGAATTTATTGCACGGCGAGCGTCACCGCCCAATGGCTCAACACGCGCACGTATGCACAGAGCTGACACCCTGCGTGCCCGCTGCGAAGTGTGTTCACGGCCCTTAACGCCCCTGTTTGGGACGATCGAGGCCATACGGGATTTTCACGGCTTCACGGCCGTACGGCCTCCGACCTTGATAATTGCGGCCAAACAGTTGTCAAGGACTTGAAGGAACGCATGGCCGAGAAGTCCTGGACGTCAATAGAGGTGAGCTCGATCGCGTTGGAACCCCGTGACCGTTTGCCCGGCTCGGTAGTCCACGTGCACGATGTGATGGATTACCTCTGCAAACATGGGAGAGAAGGAGATCTTGTGAACAACGGCCATCGAGATCGTTGCATACTTTGCGCAGGAGCGGAGAGTACAGCGGAGAGCTTCGACGGGTATGGGGACAAGAGCGAACACTTTCGCATGGCAGCGGCCGACATCCTTGAGTTGATCGACGACACTCCACTGCAGAGCCCGGTCGACGATTTGAGAGAATTCGTTTACCCTCGCTATTCCGCTGAAGGATGATGAGGGGCTTTCATTGCTTCATCACAACAAGGGGAAGACTGTGTATACTGAACTGTATCACCGAGTCGGGCATCACACACCCTGGCATTCGAATTACTCAGTTGTCTTCCACCATGATGCGGGCAATCGAGCCTATGCCGGGTGGTGGGCCGAGATGTTTGAACCTCAACATCTGTTGATATTGTTCGGGGAGACGCGGAACGAAGAAATCATGGGGGACGCAGTTGAAGCAGTACTTGGCGCACTTCGCGTCGCATCTGGGTATTCTTGGTGACGGCGGATCACCCCGAAGGGGGGGACGTTGATGCCATACTTCATTGACTCGAGCATTCTCTCCTCATGTACGGGCGGGATTACCGGCACAGCGTGCCAACTAGCAATCGAAAGGACACAAAGTCCAGACCATGTTCGTTCATGGGTCACCATGCTGGGGTGATGGAACGGTTTGCGAAGTTACCGGAACATGTGTTCCAATTTCCCTCAGAGAATGATGAAGGAGGAATGTACTGTGGTTCGTTCTGCAGAGAACACGTCGAGAGTGATGCGTTCAATATGCTCTTCGATGTGAGGAAGACTGAAGAAGATGATGACGTCATCATGGTCGACACAGAAGATGGCAAGGAAGGGACTGAGGGCCGACTATGGCACATCACCAGAACCCCAAGACGGCAACCAGGAGGGCGGGCAGAGAATTGATTCCGATAAGACAAGCGGTGACAAGGACGTCGAAATGGAGACGCAGCCGACGCCTAGGAAGCGGAAGCTGGCTGAGTGTGCTGACGGCATCCTGTCCACCGATGATTGTCCCGTGTGCCACGCGAACGATCATAAGCTCGTGGACTGTCAGAATCCGGAGGCAAAGACAATGGTTCGATTGCTGAAGGGTATCGCAGAGGGGGAGAAGAAGATTCCATCCGGTGACAGCAAGAAGGCATCGTCATCTTCGGCCAGTGGCGGCGGCTTGAAGGAGGAAAAGCCTACCAAGCAGGGAAAGGGGCCAAAGATGCAGGACCGGCGCCCAAGCGGTGGGAGAGATCGAAGACCGCTCCCAAACCCGAGCATGAGCCAACGGAGGCAGAACCCAGTCATGATGAAGGAGCTGGTTAACTCCTCGATCGGTGGGCACGACAGCTTGCCTAGCCACAAAGCTGATGCCGAGTTTATGCAGAAGGTGAGGAAGGATGGCAACTCGATGTATTACAGCCACTGTGACCGGGGGAATCGCGGAGTACTCGAAGCTCTGCGTATTGCCAGCGGATCATGCTGAGCTCGGTGTCTACCACGACCATGGAACCGGATTGCAGTGAATTCCGTCAGGAAGATGGATCGTCAACAGATCATCGGTCTATTCAGGGAGTTGATCAAGTATCTGCGACACAGGGTTGGCAGGCCTGCCAATCCGGACGATGATCGTGGAGTGGCTGCAACGACATAATGGAACACCTCAATGATGATCAATCCAAGACTCCAAGACTGCTGAGGGGGTGGCGGCAATTTGCGTGGAGATGCTTCGGGAAGAGGTCCGACGACGCTCAACACCCAGGTATTCGAATGTCTGTTGGAGGGTGGAGCCCAAGGACCGAGAGCGATTTGGAAAGAAGTTCAGGCTGAACAAGACGGAGCTTGACTGGGTCTTCAATTCATGTTACGGAGTGTATGCTCCAATCGCGGTATGCGCGACGTACAATCAGACCCCGTTCATCTACCAGAACGCGGCCAAACACCTGTGGCCGATTGATGAAGGTTTTGCGGAATACGCAAAGGGATGTTATTATGTCATCCACGTCGGTGAGCTGGAGGATGCGATGAGGTACAGCCTTAAAACCATCGGCCCCGACGGGCGTATCGACAACGTTCTGGGAGCCAAACAATTCCGCGGTCATTCGTTCCTCATGAGACTGTTCGTGCCAATCAAGTCGTTGACTGCGCACGGAGCGTATGCGACCCAGACCGGTGCGATTGTTACCAAGACCAAAGTTCCTCGAGGTTGTGATGCTTCCGTCCTTTGTCCGGGAGATTCCGTTGGCGTGTAACCGGTTCACGGACACCCGCGGACATGCAGAGATGGACGGATGTGGTCGCACTCTTTGCAGAATCTTCGGAGTGTACCCCGGCCAAGCTCAAGGATGTCCAGGAGCTGCAAATGGCTGCTGCTTACGCTGCCGGAGACAGAGACAGAGGAGGGTAACAAGAAGTATGAGCAGGCGATGACCAATCATGACCAGTCTCAGAAACTACATCATCCTCAACAAAGCGCCAGAAGAGCGGTGGTATGGCTGGCAGGTGAGGTGTCCCTCCTGCTTGCACAGTACACCGAGCGCTTTCA
This sequence comes from Effrenium voratum, assembly GCA_963377175.1. Classification (NCBI taxonomy): domain Eukaryota; class Dinophyceae; order Suessiales; family Symbiodiniaceae; genus Effrenium; species Effrenium voratum. Next base: position 2,082,160 of record CAUJNA010002557.1, read on the forward strand.
CCTATTGCCTCATGTGCGATGGCTATTTCATTTCTCACGGAGTGATTCACTTCTCTGTTCCGGAGAGCACGCGACAAAACGTGTCCGCCCAGGAGGCAGCAGAAGAGGTGGATGTTGACGATTTGGGTGGAGACACGGAATGGACTCAACGCTGAAGACCTGCCGCAGACGTTTCATGACACGACAATCGAGGAGCACGTTGGCATGAAAAGCGTCATCCACTTGTTGGGCTTATTCTGTTTGAAGCTTTATCCGATTCTCTTGGAGATGTTTGGGAAAGACAATCTCTGGAAGAACTTCAAGAATTGAAGGATGTCGCTATCAGGACGTACAAAACACCCGAGTTGCGAGCTACATTAACAACGCGCTGGATCAGATGTTTGATGTTTTCCATGTCATGATCGGAACCAGCTTCAACGTTGAGAAGTACTCGTTCTTCCACTCAAACCTCGATGGAATGAAGGGTGGGAAGTATATTCCCTTCGACTGGATGTGCACAGCGATGGGTGACAAGACGACCGTCCAGGATCTCCTGCTGATGAACTACCATGGGATGCGTTTCAGTCCGATTCTTTGAACACAGTGGGAGAACTATCACAGGCTGAACATGCAGGGGCTGACCATTCAGACCCGGATCCCATTAGCCGAGGCTACGGGAGAGCAACAGAAGAAAAAGAAGGATGGGTCGACGAAGCCGAACCTAAGGCTGCTCAACGGGGAGAAAGCTTAGACCCTCTTCGGCGGAACGGAAGAAGACGGGCGAACGTTCTGGGCACCGTGATGCTGGGCCCTCTTCCGGATCATTGGGCAAAAGCAGAGGTAAGGGCGACAAGGGCAAGCAGAAGGGGAAAGGCAAAGGGAAGGACACCAAGGGTAAAGGTTGTGCGCCTCC
>CAUJNA010002557.1:2088051-2098944 GCA_963377175.1 Effrenium voratum
AACTGGCTACTGCGACCATTTGCTCACGGCAGATTCGTGACGTGGGAAGGCTTTCGCACTTGCACCGAGGCCCTACTTTGGAGTACCTGTTCCAAACTACTACGACGATCACAGTCGGTCAACCTGCTTACTTTGGAAAAGGACCTTGCCAACTCGCTGGGGCTCAACCTTGACGACTTCAACCAGTGCATCAAGGTTCACGACCACTTGGCCAACCTGGTGCTTCAGTTTCTTCAGCAACACCACGCGACTCTCACGCCCTCTACCCAAGCAGAAGACATGGTCAAGAAGTTCAATGATCTAAATCGAGCTCATGAGTTGCTCCAGGCTCAGTATTCGGCATCGCTACGCGCTTCGTCTTCCCCTACGGTGCCAACCCAGAAAGATGATGCAGAGTTGGTTACACCACCACCGGCCAACCACACACAATCTTCGACACCGACCAGCTCCCTACCTACGGTCAGCGCAGCGGCCCTCGATGGCAAGTCGTTTGATGGCGCGGTGCAACCTCGGATCATCCAGTCTCTTCACGGGCTTTCTTCACCGCCTTCCAAGCCGGCGGCGTCACAATTGCTCACCATGCACAGCACGCCAGAAGACGTCATCAAGCACTACACATGGACCAGAGCCACGCTTGTATCTCAAGCAATCGCCCACTACCACTACATTGGCGTCATTGATCAAGTGGGCCAATCACCCATCCCGTCTCAACGGCAACAAGTTCTTGGAATCCATGTCGACCCAGCTCTTTCAGGCGCGCCAACGCATCCCAAAAGGAGACGCACCTACGTTTGCGGCGGTGGCAGCTCTGTGGGGACTGGGGCCTGGCTACATCACCAAGCTCACTGACAAAGCGTTGTGTCACCTCATCGTGACTGCCCGTTACTCACAGGGTGAGCAGTTACCTTTGCTTACTTATGAGCCCGGAGTGGCAGTTGTGTCATGATTGATAAACGGTTCAAAACTTGTCCGTCCTCTTCTAGCTCTGCACTTGTTTGATGAAGTGCTTGTCTTTGCTTGCGTTGTGAATTGCTTGGTGCTCATTGCTTCTTGCATTTATGTCGCCGCCACATTGTAGTTTTCATTGGTTGCATTTCCACCATGTTGGCTGAGCTTCGCCGCTGTGAAATCTATGATGATGTTGCACAATGGCATTCCTTAGATACTTTTCTGCACTCGTTGACAATGTTCTCTACGTGCTGGCAATACTGCTTTCCTGGACTTCCACCACCGTCGATACCAATAGATGAATATGAGTCAATTGAGCGACTACCTCGGCTGGGTCTCATCCTGGAAGTGCTAGTTGTGGTTCGGATCGCACTTCAGATTCCGACACACTCCATGTCGCGGTCCTACCACACTGTGGCCAACAGGTATGAGCTTCATAGATGCCGGAGCACTGCCTATCTGTTGATCAGTTTTTTGCAGCGTCTCATTTCTCAAGACTACGGGTACATCCCGCCGTTCTTCGAGGTTCTTCACTTCTACAAGACGTCTCGTTTGCGGATATAAGACACCTTCGATCACTACGGACACGCTTCCCGGACCTCTATGACTTCATTCAGGATCCAGGTCACCATCAACAGCCATGCGTCTACATCAGACTTTCTCCATGGCACAGTCCCCACTACGTTGGAGCAACAGATCAGGATGTTCTTCGACGAGAACACTCGCGCAGTCGCAAATTTCTACAACTACTTCGGGGACACCATGCCTTCTTCGAACCTGCACTTCACTACTGGAAGCGATCCAACACCTACTGGCTTTTCTGTGCCATTCCGGTTGAGATCAAACTTCCCATTTCCTCGGTTTGGGTTCAGGAAAGCAAGTGGCAATACTTGCTACGTCCGCATTTGAATGCCCCCTGGGTACACAGACTCCTTCGGAAAATTGGCTTCCGTGAGCATCTGGTTGACTTTCGGCGTCATTCGTTGTCATCTCCTACCTCACTCTCGCTACACAAGCGCTTCCGGCGACGCCTACATCCGGATCTTCATCGGCAATTACGACCCGAAATGTTGGATGACATTCAAGCACATTACTCCACTCTTTATCAACTGGGGTCCAACACAGGTGCGTCGTTTCAGACTATGCGCGATTTGTTGTCGGCGGCTTTTCCACCCACTCAGCTCTACTACTTCCTACGACTCTCCGTCTTCGTCAACGAGCCTTTTCGTTCCAAGGCACAGAAGCTCCTCGCCCAGGTTATGCGTAAACGACAACTTCAGTCACCAAGCACTTTGACACAACTACTTCTCCCACCTCTACATGTACCAAATTGGAAGGCTCAGCTTGGCACATGGTTGCAACGTTGGGTTGCATCGCATCGTGATTTGTTTCCCTCCTTATTTCTTCCAAAGATCCGTGTGGTGGAAACTCGCAGTGCTACCTTGGGGGACAGGATCTACAACTACCGACTCCTGACATGTCTTTCCCGTGTCGCTGTTCAGACATTGATGACTGCCACCTGCATCGTGCACATGATCATGTCGTAATGGTAGATGAGTTCTCGCGCATTAATGCGGACATCGACATTGACATCATTCATGACTGCGTCCATGAAGGATCAGTATTTTGGCGATGTTGACATGCTTCATCAGCGTTTCACCACACAGCTTCGCAAACTAGCCCGCCGCTGGCATGTACATGGATCCAGTCTCCTCACTGATCTGCGTCCTGTTCTGACTCAGTTGATTGATGCACATCGCTCCAACCTTCAAGACCACGCTCACTGGACATCCGAATCACTACAGCGTACCATGGTTTCTCTGTCCTCGTGGGTTGTAATCCCAGCGGATCATTTTCCCTCTCGTGCACATGTGATTTGTCCTTCGTTGTTTGCCATACTGATGCACAAGACATTTTGCTCGGGAGAGGTCTTTTCGCTGTGCCGTGAGTCTGCAGCATCTTTTCGCTCAGAAGTGGTCACTACGATACCTCCTCTCCTGCAACAGCGCTACGCGTGGGGACTTCGACTCCAAGCGCCGCTGCCCACGGCCCGCATCCTTCCCAAGCCGACCAAGGACTGGCAGAAAGCAAGACCGATTATTTCTTTCTTTCGCACGTGGGCAGCACCCTTCCTCACGGTCTTCGGCGCCCTCATATTTGAGCTCACCAAGGTCACCTTTCCAGACATACCAGGTCAGCTTTCGGTTCAGGAGCTTGTCCAGCAGCTTTGGGATGCGCTGTCACCGGCAGAACCCACCGAATACATCCACCTGGTGTCTCAGGACCTTTCCGGTTTCTTCACATCCATCCCCACGGAGCGTTTCCATCAAGCACTACAGGTGCTTCTACACCGCTATGATCAAGTAGTTGGTCTCCGCCGATCTTCCCAGTGGTCGGTGTACGAGGTGAAGTCGGATCATCGACGTCGCATGTTCAAAGGAAAATGGCGTCGTCAAACTAAGGTTCCTCGAACCTTTCGTGAACAAGACCTTCGATGCCTCCTTGACTTTGTCATTGATAACAGTCACTTTGAGATTAATGGCTATTTGTTCCGGCAGGAACGTGGTGTTGCTATGGGATCGCCTGCGGCACCCCCACTCTGCAATCTGGTTGCCACGGTCGAGGACTTCTTCTGGCACCAAACAATGTGCTCTCTACGATTTCGCATGCCCGATGTCGGGGTGATCTGGCACGAGCGCTATGTCGACAATCGCTTCATCCTTCTACGTGATTCTGCCCCGCACACACCGGTACTTATGAATTTTCTCTCCCTGGATTTTTTCGAATTTCTGTGATGCTTGAGTTTCAGAATGATGACAAAGTGCTGGGCTACATATGTGATTCATCGTCCAGGACTATCACACCGCAACTACCTGATCATCCTTCTCAGATCAAAGGGACCCGAAGTGCAAATGATCAGATGTTTACTTACTCTTCGTGGGCATCCCGATCGTGGCTCATTGTGCGTGGTGCTCAACCTGCGGTTCAGCAACAACTTGGACTCGACGCTCTCAAACGCCTTTATGAAGCCAAAGGCTTCGATCCGCATCTCCTTCGTGATGTTCAGCGACGATTCGTGACAAAATCTGTACGCTGCCTTGTTACTGTTTTGCTTGTGGTGTTTCCTTGCGATTGCTTGTCGGTGCGTTTGATGTGTCCTTCATGTACCTGCGTGTAGTCGGCTCGGACGTGTTGGCCTCTTGCATTGCGGCGCCCCTTACCTGAGCATGGCGGAGTATGTGGTTAGCAGCCTACTACGCCCAGACGGCACGGTCCAGACCACAAGCCAAGTTACTTTGGATCACCTTCCAAACTTCATCAATGGCAATGAGATGCAGCTCTTTGTCCAGACGCATGGCCTTGTACACCTGCGCAATGTGCAAGCGCACAGTTCTTCACGTGATGTTCAAGCACTCAGCTCATCGACCAACGTCAGAGCGGTGCGTGATCATGCAATTACGAGGCGTTCCCGGTCTCCTGTATCCCGCCGCTCCCGGGTCAGGCTCACACCTGAACCACATGGGATATCTGAGGATGAAGAGGATTGGGGTGAATGGACCCGCGATGGCCGTCGCGCTCATGATGATCAGAGGAGGCCTCGATCGCCGTCAATTCCGCCGGCTCACCTCAGGGTACCCGCGAACCAGATTGAGTTGCTTCATCTCCCTGTTCGCCAACAAGTACCTTCCTTGGGCAGCCATCGTTTCACGCTCCGCACCGGCTGTCGGATTGAGGAAATTGCCATCTTGATTGATGATGTTCTTTACTACACGTTGCCCTGCGTTGCGACCTTAGCTTTTCCTGAACCAGACAAGTGGAAGAAATCTTGGGAGACCGTCTACAGGAGCCTCCTGCCGCACCGCCACAACATTATCGAAGATGAGCAGCGAGTGAAGTCCGTCTCAGAATTACCATTTTCTCCACTGCCCCACGGCAACCCAGGCCCCTGGACGGATCATGTAGTCAGGGAGATATCCAGTCAGTTCAAGATCTCCCCGGACTCGCTACCTCCACAGCTCATTGTTCAGCTTGGCATTTGCGAAGAGTGTTGGCCGTACATCCGCAAGACCAAACGGACCTACCACCAGTTCCTGCCCAGCAAGAAGGACGCCAGGAAGAATTACTTCGGGATCCTCTTCTCGTTCGAGCCACGTCGACTGCTACCTGACAAGCATCGTACTCAGTCGAACTCACCGTTTTTCTGGGCACACAACACCAATATCCACGCTGCCATCAACATTCTGCGAGATGAGGAGCTCGTCCGACCTTCGAAATGGCAGATGCAGCCTCCTCCCAATCGCGACTACACGAACTCGAACAAAGCGTGGCTGCCTCCGATGGGTTTCTACTGCAGAGGCAGCCTTCAGTCTCATGACGCGGCGGTCAAAGCAGCAGCCCAATTCGCAGGAGTGCACAGTGACCGGCCCATATGTATAGGAGGATCTGCAAGACTCCGCCAGCCACATTGCACCATTCCACGAGGAGGCACTTACGCCGACATTGTTGCTTCCCACTACTATGATTGCATTCATGCCAAAGATGGCAGGTGGAAACTCCGCTCATCTTTTGCGGTTCCCAACTACGTGGGGATGTTCTGGTGAATGACTTCGGCAATGCAGTCCGGTACCTCTTTTTGCACTGGCCCTCCGCGGTTTGTGTCCATGTTTTCATGGTATCCATCATGACGCTCCTCTTCCGGAAAAAGCTTGTGGTGTTGCTGCATGATTGTGAATTGGCGCTGCTTGTTGCATGTTTGTCCCATTGCTAGCTGTCTCCGCAGTTTGAGTTGCCCACTGATCGGAACACCCCACCATTTCCAGCCATTCTGCGCTGTTATGGATCATGGTGACCTTTTACGAGAATGTCGGCTCATGCTGCACGCCATCTCGTCGCAGATCAGTATCCCTGTGGCTGGACTCCAACGTCTCGAGGGTCAGCAACGGCATCCACAGCCGCCGCCTCCGCCAACAGCGCCTGACGGGCAACCACCATGGCCGCCTCCACCGACATCGGCACCTCCGTCCTTGCCAGCCCCATCGGTCAGATCAACTCATCCAACAGTGCCCATCACGCTGGTGGCCACTTCAGACAACCGGATGGAACCAGCCGGTCACGTTAATCCGGTGAGTGACAGCGCTTCCAGAGAACGCAGACGGAGAAGAAGGTCCAGACACCGTGACTCTCATCGGCGTCGGTCACGAAGCCGCAGTCACCACAGGCGTCCACTTGGCCGTCCTGCCCACACTGTTCCTACTTCAGACTATCGCACTTTCGTGCCAAAGCCCCCCCCTGCAGTCAAGGCCATGCCGGCGTGTCGACCATCTGGTCTTTCATATGACCGTTGAAGGATAACCAGCGGCAAAAGGTCCTCAGCTCACCGATGTGCACCAGGTCATGCTAACATGAGTTGTCTATGTTGCTCCGCAGCCCTTCTTGCTTGGGTTGTTCTTGCAGTGATTTCATTTGCCATGTGGCTGTCTGCGGAGTTCGTGAATAACCTGGTGGCGGTACTCAATGTCCTCGCATCCCAAGTTGCCACTGCCCTGGACACCCTGAACTTTGCCCTGGCGGCAGAGCGAAGCCAGGAATCCGATCCCCGGATACCTCCCAGGGCTCCACGTAATTCCAGACATGGACTGCGCCCTCGCATCATCACGGAGCGCATCTCGTCAGATCGGTCTCGCACTCCCACTCGCATCAGAACCCGACCTATGGATACTTCTTCTACCTGGTATATACCTGCACTATCCCCACCTCGTGATGCACGTCGGGATGCTGCTGAAGGCAACCCTGGTCACCGTCCAGAGACAATGTTGGATCGGTTACCACCGCCAAGACCTCTTGCTCCCAATCCCCCACGCAGCGATCGTGAGCCAGGACAAGCATCGTCTACCACGCCTGATTCGGATTCGGACGGTTCAGTTCGTCCACATCCGGGTGCTTCATCGTTCCGTCCATCTCCGACGGTGGTTCATGGACCTCGTGAACTTCTACAGGAATTCACTATTGCCCTTCGCAATGTACATCTTGAACCGTTCACGGCATGGACACAGGGTGAACTCGATGAGATGGTCAGACGCAAAAAGGACAAGGATTCCAGGCCCACCTACAAGACCATAGCCCGTTTCCTTCAGAAGCCCATTGAGGAAGTCAAGCAAGCCTGGAAGGTCTACCAGCGGCTTGAGGCTCGCGCTTAGTTGACCTTGCATTATGAGAGCGGCAAAACTCCCTTAGAGTGGCAATGCATTCCGTGGACGTTGCAGATCGACGATATGGTTTGCATAGCGGACATGGTAGATCGCATGATTCTTTCCTCATTGGCTTGAATGACATGGTTGGCATCCTTTGCATTGATGACATGGATGACATGCATGACATTGCTGACATTGACAGCATGGATGGCTGGCATGGATGACATCGATGACATGGATGACATGCATGACAGGGCTGAAACCGCTTATCTCTCCTTGTCTTGCGGTTTTGAGTGTTCAAATCATGTTGGAGCAAGATGTGCAGACATTCATAACTTGGACCCATGGAGCGCAGCCGACGTGGTTACAGTTTCACAGACCCGGTACATTGCTTGACAGACCATTTCGATTGACTGCTTCACCGCCAACCCCGCCACGGTTCCCACTACTTCTTCCGCCTCCACCTCCTCCACCACCACCACCACCACCGGTGATTCTTCACCCACAGTTTATGCCCTCATTGCGAGCTTCCTCTAGCCCTTCTCCTCGAGGACAGTCATGCCCGGCCACCATGGGATCTCAGCTCACACGCCGTTCAGTTTGCAGCGCTGACCAATCTACGCAGTCTCACGCGTTCTCCAAAACGCTCTCGAACAGCATCCGCCTCTGCCATGCGGCGTTCTCGGCGGCCCTTCACTGTGTTCCCTTCGAAACGGGCTACTCGTCCAACACGGTCCGTAACGACAAGTTGCAAGCATTACTGTCATGCTTTTCTACATCATGGACGGAAATGTCTTTCTCCCTGTGTTCGTCGCCGACCAGGACATTACCACTGCAGGTGCGCGCGTCATCAGCGGCGGTGAATCATTGCCGCCATACACGACAGACTTTGTTGATTCGTCCTGCCTTCAGTTTGAAAAGTTGCCTTGCATTGCACCGCTTGCCACATTCACATTGCATTCAAGTTTGTCATGGCATGAGTGTTTCGCCGCAGATCCCTTGGCTTTGCGCTTCCTTGTAACAGCACTGTGACGACACATTTGGCTGTCATGTATCCGCACTATTTTGAGTACCATCGAGAGAGGCTTGGAATGGATTCGGATTTACACACCGGGCCCGTGGCAACCTGTGGCCACAGCCACCCTGGGACGAGCCCCGGACCACGCTTCCACGTATCGGGAGTGGCGCAAGTCATATCACTTCGATGTGTACTTGCCCACAGACAGCACCTCACGTGTGGGAATTCCGAGACTGGAACACGCGAGGTTATCAACGCCTTGGCATTCCACGACCAACCATTGGATCGACGGAGCTCGTGAATGAAGAAATTACTTCCTCGTCGGTGTCTTCAGTTTCTGATGGTGCGTGGCGGGAACCTTCCCCCCCACCGAGCTATGATCCCAATTTCGATTGGAACGAGTCGGATTGATGCTTGAACAACATGTTGGTTAAAACGCGCTTGTTGTCCGATTTGCTTGCAGCTTCAACTTGGGTTGTCTTGGCTTGTGTTGTGTTTTCCCCATATCCATGCTTCCGCCGATTCCCTTTTGCCTCAAAGCGGCTTATTCGGTTGGTATGTTCAATTCCACAATATTTGGCACTGCGAGATGGTCCCTACCACGCTACTTTGAGTACGACATCGTCAATGGCCCTGCGAACACAAGCGTTGAATGGATTCGAGTCTATGTACCCGGTCCGTGGCAACCAGTCGCCGACTCCACCTTGGGACCGGCTCCGGATGACACATCAACCTATCGGGAATGGCGCAGGTTCTACCACTTCGAAGTGTATTGGCCTAGTGACAGCACGGGAGGCACCACTCTGGGTTCCTTTTCCCAGCCGGTCTCATATGCATCCTTTTACACATGGCAATATCGTGACTGGCTCACCAGAGGATACCAACGGCTCGGCCATCCGCGCCCGAACATTGCGCGACCAGTTTTCCCTTCGGGATCGCCGGACCTCATGTACGCTGGATTGTCCTCTTCGTCGGCATCCTCGAACTCGGATGGTGGCTGACGTCCGTCCTCGCTTTTCCGTGATCTTCAATTTGATTGGGACGAGTGGCCTCGACACCTGAGTCGCGCCTTGCTACAAACCGCGGTGTTCGGCGCTGCATGTGCTGTGAGTGCTGGATTGAGTGTCTTGCGTTTGCTTGGCATGTTTGTTGACACGTCGCATGAGGTCTGCAGCCGTGTACCTCTCGATTGTGCGTCTAGGGTTTGAGTTGTCATGCCGTGGCTGGAGTGGTGCCCGGATCCTCAACAACCATGGACACCACAAGATGAACGTGATGATCCGCCTCCGCCTCATACATACAAGGAGTGGAAGGAGTTCTATGCCCCAAATCTTGATCAAGATGGCGGGCAGCCCACCAAGAGCATTTGGTACAAAAGGGACTGGACCACAGAGGGCTACCGGCGTGCCGCACCCCCTGAAGCTGATCACGGCTTCAATTCGATGTCTCCTTATAGCGTGGCTACGCAATCTGCGGCTTTGTGTATGACCACGCAGATGTTGAACGCGATTCTTCGATCTTCGGATGCGTCGGCCTTCTCTACGGATGATCTCACTCGTCTTCAAGCTGGGATCTGTCAGCAATTATCGGATCGCGCGCGTCAAGCGTCCTACCAGCACCAACCACCACGTGCATCTCGTGGAGTTGAACCACCTGAGTCTATTGGGGTCGTTGACCCAAATTTGCCTGCGAGCCAACCATGCAGTTCTACCAACAAGGAGAAGCCTATCTTCGAGCTAGGCGATGCATAGACTGATGCGCTTTGATCATGGCATAAAAGAGTGTTTTCTCTTGCCCTTGCTTCCATGTGTGTTTGCAGGTTGTGCATGGTTGTGCCAGGTTGTGCATGGTGACTGTTCCCTTGCTAGCTGGATCGGAACCTGCGGCACGCCCTGTCTTTCACTTCGACATGGACATAGATGATACGACTCAGGTGTCGGCCCGAACTGCCGAGCTGCACCCATGGCTCGAATATTCCGTCTGGCATGATCAGGAGTGGGTGCGGATCTACACTCCAGGACAACTTCAACTGTGGCACCCAGAAGAGGTAGTACCTGACCTACCAGACAACTCGTTTCGGGAGTGGAAACGGGTAACTGGTCCAATCGATGGGACTGGTGAACCCAGTCAAGCATTATCAGTTCGTGACTGGCAACATCAAGGTTACCAACGCATTCTATCTCGCTTTGAGTCCTTCTCCACTCATCATGCTCAGGATCAACCACTTGTTGACGTGCAAAATTCGGACATCATCCGGGTCGAGCAGATGTTCACCTATGCCCCCCCTATTTCTGACGGTGATCGCTCGACTGCTTTGCAGCTTCCTCCGGTCTTCTATGGCGGCACACGTCTTGCTCACCTTGGAGATCTTTCGTCCCCGTCTTCTGAGCGGCATCGTACGGAGCGTGCAGTTTCGCGCTCCCCCCGCCGCTGTGGATATTTTGGCAGACGTTACTGTCACCACAATTGAGCGCAGGGGGCTTGAGGCTTCTCATCAGGACTCAGGCCAACGAAGACGCTTGATGAGAAGTGTGATGCAATCCGGGACGCTGGATTGTGTACCTGCAACGGTTGTGCAAAGTCCTTTTGGCCCGCTGTTTCTCTCGCTGTGTGTGCTTCATGTTGAACCTTGTAACGTTTTCGACACTAGAGGGAAACCGAGTGCATTGCGAGCCGAAACTTATGCATGAAGAACCTTATCCAAGCCGAGACTTACCAGTTGTACTCGAAAGATTA
>CAUJNA010002558.1:0-155000 GCA_963377175.1 Effrenium voratum
AGGAACATGTGGATCAAAAAGGAGTAGGACAGCGTGTTTTGCGTCCTCTCCCCCTTGACTTTCTTCTCAAATATTTTGGACTCTCTGGAACATTTGTGGGAGGGAATCTTCCTATTCCTACATCATCTGAGCTGGCACCTTCCCGGTCACAATCCTAGCGATGCAACCCAATGAATTGCAACACCCTACATATGAATGGGCTTCGACCCCCCACAATCGTGGTTTTAACCCGTCTGCAAGAAGCGAATAGGTGTTGTTCAGTCTAAGTCGAAAAAATTGACTCAACCAAAAAGCTGAAGTCCAGATCCGATAGCCAAATAGCCACCAGAGGGTTTGGGATCTGAACCGCAGGGCTCGACCATTGCGAAGCAGTCGAAAGATTCGACACCTCGGCCTCCCCACGTTGCCAAGTTCCAGCGGCGCCGCGTTGGGATTCACCAAGGGCAGGCTGAACCTTTGCGCCCGCGCCCTTCAAGTTGAGACCAACTTGCTCGACCCATTGGAAAAACCATCGCCCACTTGGAGTGGGGTCTAAGCAACACAGCATGATGCGGGCGTGGGATACTCTGAAGATAACCAAGTCGCCACTGTAAGACTATCATGGGTTTAATGTTCCAGCCCCTCATATTGCCGTCTCTGCAAATCAGTGGGAGCAAAAGGCCCACCTCTGGATAAACCGGCCCAAAAGTGCGAGCTTCCTGCCTGTCCCAAAAGTAAAAAGCCCATCTCTGAGCATGCTTTTTGCGGGTTCAGGGCTAATACGCTGTTCCTAGGCCGCCTTTGACCCCCCCCTTTTGCATAGGCTCATAATTTGATGCAACTAACTTGAGCTGAGAACCAACGCTACTCTGGGGAAGTCAGCGCCCAGTCTCCCAAACTGCAAAGGAGACTCCTAGTACACTGGACGCGTGTTTTTTTTTTCTTTTCCGGAAATCCCGGTTGCGAGGTCTTCGGCAGAGAACTCGAGTTCCAGGGCTCCCGAACTTCCCCTTCAAGAGACATGGCAAAAACAGTGATCCTTACCAGCGCGGCACACGACAAGTCCTCCGATCCGGGTGCATCGAAGCTGCGCCTTGGTTATAGCTTTGACGGCAACAAAAACCAGGGAACCATCCCCCCAGCTGAGGTTTGATGCGAAGCTGTTCGCACTGGCGCTCTATCCCCTGCGAGAAACAGGGGCGAGGTTGCTGGTTCAAACATGAGGTAAGGACTCGGGCGGGTGTGCTGACTTCCCATTTAGAGCCCTGTTGCGGGTTGCATGATCTGAGTCATTAAGAGGGCCAATTCCGGACGGAATGGCTGTTGGAGCAACTCATCTAAACTCATCTAGTTCTCTTCAAAGCGGCCAAAAGGACACCTATGACTTTCCTCCTGAGACCCGGAGCAACCTGGCAACTTGGGCATTGGGCATCCCGCTGGTTGTGGCGCAAGATCTCTTTCGCCAGCTCCAACCTGGCCGCTTCGAATGACCGCAATACATCATCCCCATCCTCATCATCTCCCCCAGCACCGGAAGGAAGATTGGCGGGTCCCCCAATTCCAGTTGTTACTCTTCCAACCTCAAGGAATAATGAACTCCATTTCATGTTGCTCTTTCCTCTTCCAACCAAGGAACATGTATGTTCACCTTTGACAGAACTAGGTGCTCAATTCCCAGAACTACCAATCACAACTATCAACTAAGGGGTACCTGACTCATGGCAAACATGCTGAGCAACGCCAAGTGAACGTTTGCTCTTTCCGGCGCTGCAAACCTGACGTTAAAAGGTGGCAAAGGAAGAAGCTACTGAGACAGAAGTGGGGCACGGGGACTTCCACCTAGATGGCAATGGCATCTTGCTCGGAAGTCTGACTGCCCAGTTGTTCAGCACAAATTGTCAACCAAAAGAATTGGGTTCTAATATATGTCACTGGGCAACCGTTGACAAAGCAACAATCTTGTCTGGTCCCACAACAAAATCAAATCAACAAGCAACCGTTCAAATGTCGAACAGTTTAAGACAAGTTGAGACGCTTAGAAAATAATTTCGAAACAGTTGCGAACAAGTTGGAATGAGTATCAACATGCGGCAATCAACATGCGGCAAAGACTGTTCTCATATGAGTGGAAAGCAGCTGCTGTGAGGGCCTTGCAGGGCCAGCACTGTACGTTGTTGTGTTTTTTGTTTTTCCCTGTTTTTTTAATAAGGGGGGGTCAGCTCTTTAGGGATTTTCCAGGTTTGTGGGGATTTCATAGCTTCTTGGAGACATTTTTTTAAACCGCTGGTACGCCTTTGATTCATTGATGTTTTTTGTGGCAATGATGTAACCTCAGTTTATTAACCAATTGGTGGTTTGGACTGGTGGTTAGGTGGTTGAGGGGTGGTTAATCCCCAAGCAAACCATCCAAACCACCAATTCAGCTTGGTTGCTTTCTGCTCCCCTGCTAAAAGTTCAACTTTTAGTGTGTTAATGGAAAACCCACTAGTTGACAAAAAGTCCAAGTCCGAACATCCCTTGGCAAAATGCACCAAGTTTTAGGGTTACCTGAAATTACCTTTTTCCCCCCGCCGCCCGACTCGAGGGTCAACTGCTGCACCCCTGTTCAATGCGCCCAAGCCACGGGAAGTCTTCCACTTCCTCGGGGCACTCCTGGCACATGAAGCTTTACCAAGACACAGGTCTCTCGAAACAAATGACCCGCTAAAACCCTGGCTACTCTGGCACTCAGTTGGGTGGAGCAAGGCGCTATTCGGGACAGCAAAGAAACACTCTAGGGGTACCTTCCAATTCCATTCTTTCCAAAAATCCGGATCTTTCTAGAAAACCACCAAAAACCCCGGGGAAATGGCTGATGTTTTGAAAAAAGAACGATGGCTGAAAAGAATGGGGAATCAACCCCTAGAGTGATCCTCGTGATTTCCCTTTAACAACACAAACAATGGGGAGCCACAGTGGGTGTGTCTCAAAATAGGAGGCCCCGAAAAATGGTGGCGATCCCTTTCATGTGAAAAGGGGGGTCCTTGAAAAAAGGACAAGCCGTGAAACTAGGGCTCGTCCTCTTTCAGTGGGTGAAATTTCGTGAGTCCCCATGTCCCTCCGAAATGAACCATGATGCAGATGGGCGTGCCGTTGGGGAAAAAGGAAGCCAGGATTAATCAACCCCTGGTTGATTCATAGGCGGCCAGATGTTCAAGTTTAGAGCGGCTCTTCCACTTCTGAGAAAACAAACCTCCATCAATCCCCAGGGTTTGTTCTTCCATGGTGAACGCTAATTAGCCTTTCCAGTGCTGTTCAACAAGGTCTTCAAAGGAAAACTGAAGACATTTTCCACCGGGGTAACTGGGATTTCTTTCCAGGAAACACCCCGAAGCGCTAAGGGAGGGTGACTTGTAGTTAAGAAACATTTCGAGACGTACCAACATGAAAACTACTGTTCAAAAAGCATCTCACTTTAGAGTTCGAAGATCCAATCAACATAAAATGGCTCCTTGAAGCGTGCTGGAACGGGTTCAAAATCCAATGTCATACTCTCTATCCAAAGATCCACAAAAAACACGTCCAACACCAAGTGACAGATCCTAAAGGACCTAGAAATATGTTGTGCATCTTTTGTGATCTTGACTCAATATGGACCAAAGCAGCAAAATCAAAAGGTAGGATCCAGGCCAATTCACGTTGGGCAACTGTGAGCCATAAGAGTTCCAGTGCCAAAGGGTCCCCCCTCCTGCAGCAAGACCAGGGGATCTGCCAGCTGACGTGGCTCCAGCAAAGGCACCTGCGGAAACGCCACTCGCCCGCTGGAAACCCCAATCCTCTGGTCAAGGTTTGATTGTATCCCAATGCAACAGGTGGCTGTGGGTCAAAAATGAGTACCCAAAATGGAACCCTGCTAACTGGAACCAAAGACTTTAATTTTGACCCATACCCAGGTAATGATTAAACGAGTTGGAGTCATGAGGCTCGCATTCGCCAACACCCCGCAGGCAAATACATCCTGGCTCGGAAAACCCGCGCGGAGCGGGAAAGCCGTGCAAATCACCGGGGGCGGAAAAACAAAAAATCATTGTCAGTGCCAAAAGTGCTTGAACCGTCTCTTCCAGAATGATGCCCCCACCAACCCGATGCACACCATACCTCCAACGTGCAGAAATAGCTCCGAGAGCGGGTGAGCCCGCATGTGACAACAACAGACTGAGACTTTTGGCACGACTACCCGCCATCCAGCAAAGGAAAACCACTGGCGTGGAGAAAGATTCCAACATATGCGACATTGCATTTTCAAGAACAGGCCGTTCAAATGGCGGTACACATCACGAGTCCTGCTGTTGAAGTGTGCGGGCAAGCTTGCCACTGACGCATGCGGAGTGCTTCTGATTCAAGGGATCCTTCCATTTCAAAAGCTTGTTTAAGTATCAAGGGCATCTCTCAGACAAAAACAAAAACATACTGTCTCACGCAATCCTGGCTTCTGAAAAATGATTGCCAAGAGACCCAGAAGGGCCTCTGGGCGGCACATGTAGGCTATTTACAAGGATGGTGCAACTGCTTGATTTCCTTGGGCAATCTCCACGTCTAAAAGTGAAGTGTCCGACCGATGTTCATGAATCCCCAGAAACCGGTACAAAGGCCAGGATCAAATCCAAAGAACCAAAGACCAAAGATCTTGCGACTTGCGACTTGGAACAGTGCAGTTGGATGAACACCAGGGGTGGTCCCCGTCTGGCTAAAATCAATTGTCTTCCGTTGACATTGCCGAGCCACCAATGTGTGAATCCAAATGCCAGTCCCCCCCCCCCCGGCGATTGCTTTTCCCATCTTCCGCACACCGGAAACAAGTCAGGGCTTTGGCCCCTAAATGATGGTAGGATCTGGTCGGATACCTCGGGAAAACCATTCCCCGCCTGCTCCTCTGACTCTGGGGTGCCCCGGGACAAACCTCAGCTCAAGAGCTGACATAAGCCAACCCTGGATAGCAAACAGAACCCGAAAAAATCGGGTGTTTCACCTGATTTGGGCTCAGTAATTACCACTTGTTTGGATTGGTCTTAAAGGAAAACCAGAACCAGAACCGAAAAAAAAAGATTCCGAACCAGAACCAGAACCGAAGCATTCTGCGGGTCGCCTAAAAAACAGTACAAGCACATCAAAAGAGAACTGTACCAGCGCCCAAGGGACCGCCGCTTTGTTCCCCGTAAAACCAACTCCGAAAGTAGGGATCAGCGCCTATTGCACAGTGCGTGACAACACAAACTGGAACTCTACCAACAACCACTGAAAGCCAACCGGAGCCGACAGCAACTGAACAGCATGCCAATTCGAGTTGCCTCAATGATTTGCCAGGGTGCTCAAGCTTTGGGTTATCTTTGCTTCCTCGACTTGGTAAAAACAACAGAAGGCAAGGTTCAGCTCCCCCCTACCGCCTCTTTTTCCGAGCAAAGGACGACTCGCAAAGGCATGGCTCGGAGCATTGCTGCTTGGCCAAAAAGCGTGTGTTTCCTATCGGTTGATTCCGACCATTCTTTTCAGCCATCGTTCTTAAAAAAAAAAAAAACATCAGCCATTTCCCCGGGGTTTTTGGTGGCTTTCTAGAAGATCCGGATCCCTGAAAGGAATGGAATTGGAAGTTACCCCTAGAGTGTTTCTTTGCTGTCCCGAAGAGCGCCTTGCTCCACCCAACTGGTTGTTTTCTTCCCCTCGAGATGCAAGAGATGTTCCAATGAGATTCAGCTAGATTCCGGGAGCCATCAATCCGAGGGAAAATAAGAAATGTCCTTAACCATGGAGGCAAATTGTGTGGTTTCCTGTTGGCTTCCCGCCGACGGTTGGGGGGGGGGGGCGGGTGGGGGGGTGGGGGGGGGGGGAGGTGTGGTGGTGTGGTGATATTACTGAGGGGTGAGCGGGTGGTTGGGTAGGGGGTTCTCGGGGGGGGTGTGTTACAGTGGGGTGGTGGGGGGTGGGCTGGTTCTTTCTTGGAGTGTGGGGGGTTTTTGTTTTATTGAGTTTTGTGTTGTTTTTTTTGTCGTTTTTTTGTTTGTTGTCTTATTTTTTTGTTATGATTGTTATTATTACTATGATTGTGTATTTTTATTTTTTTTGTTATGTTTTCTTTTTGTTTTTTTTTCTTTTCAGGCTTCCCTTTCAGCCTCGCCCGAAACGTGTTCATCGCCATCGCTGGGGCTTTGGCTCCTCAGCAGCTCGGCCACCGGGGGCTTGGCACAGCCACACAAAAGCCGCGGCAGGTCCTGGGGAGTTTTGAGCACGACTTTCTAGGGCCACCTTCCAATTCCAGTCTTTCCAGGGATCCTTCTTTTCAGGGAACCATCAAAAACCCAGGGAAACACTTTTTTTAAAGAACGATGGTTGAAAAGAATGGGGAATCAACCCCTAGAGACTTGTTTCTAAGTCTGTTTGACTCTGCGCTTGACGAACCTAGAAATGGGAGTGTCTCTTTTTCAGGGCACCACTAAAGGTTGACACATTGGTTCTGAACAACTGAGTTGATGCATCCCGGGCTCCTTCCACCCTCAGGGTGTCTCTAAACAAGGCCCCAACACGCCCACAGGTTTCGTCAGACAGTCAAGCCCTTTGGCCCAAAAACCAAAGACTTCCACCGAGAGCCGTGAACCTGGCTGAACTGGTTCGGGCATCCAAAAGGATGTCACATGAAAATGTGTAGCGGAATAAAAAGCGGAGATATCAAACAGGGCCCTTCACCCCAGGAAGGGCTCCAAGAGAATTCAAACTTGTGTTAAGAGCTTCATCAACCTACCTGGAGCCGCTCAGGTGATTCCAACAATTGCAATATATACGACGTGGTTTTGACAGGCTCTGGCCAACACACAACAATATGTTGTTCCCATGGTCACTAGGCAACTGTGTTTGGGTAGAGCAGAGATTCAGCGTTCGAGTGTGAAACCATCGCATATCTTCAAGCACTGCTCACTTCCTGAGTGGATTGGCCACAAAAAAAAAACACAAACACTCAACTTTTGTTTATCACCTGTCAAATGGTCTTCCCAAAATGATAAAAGTTCAGAACTCAGGAAGTGAGACGTTTTAATGGTTGGATTAAAAGTTATAATATGATATTCCTTATGATTCCTCCATTCCCTTGCGGGTAGTGTATCAGGCGTGCATTCCTGACAAGGATTTCTTAGGGGTACCTTTTTAGGATCGTTTCTGAGGGAAACCAGACGAATACCGCCGGTTTTAGGGGCTTCTTCAAAAACACAAATCCCAGACGTTAGAACCCAGACATCGGTTGGACATAAACCTCAGACTCCCAAAGGTCCACCGAAAAGACGCCTTGCAATGGTGGCCTGCAAGTTAGTGACCACAACCAAGCAGCACGTCGTGCCCCTTTGGTACCAGGTAATGTTAGAACTTGATGTGTGAACCTCTGATTGAAGACACCCGGTTTTCCCAGCCGACTGCTACCCAATACTACGTTAAAGGCGCCCACAAGGTTTGGCCCCCAAAAAAAACATGCGTGTTTGTGTGTGTGTGTTTTTTTTGGGGGGGCCCTCTGATTAAAGATTCCCCTGTCCGGCCCAAAAAAACATTATTTAAAAAAGACTCAATTATTGCCAATACTTTTGCCAATGCTACCTCCTTTCATAGTCTCAAGGGTTGCCATTCCAGAAACAGAAAAAAAAGCACGCTGGCAGAAAACAGGACATTTCTTACTACAATTTGTTCCGTAAATTGCAGTTCCTCTCATTTTCCTGGTGCAGTCCTATTGGCCAAACAGGGGTCTACACAGGAAAGGACCGGAGAGGACTGGCCAGGTCCGGAGTACTCCGAGGGAGCCCCAGACGTCAACATCCGGGGGGAGGGTTTAATCAAGTTCCAACATTCTGTAGGGGGTGAAGACCAAAGGATTGGGGGTACATTGACAGACAAAAAACAAAAACGCGAATAGCTCTCATTTGGATCCTTAAAGCGTTGATGATCATCCCCAGCAACCCCAAGTAAAAGGATGTGACTATGGCGCATGGGAACTTGAGGCTTTCCCAGATTCGCTCTCTCGCTGCGTTTTGCCCTGACTCACTTCACTAAGGTTTCCTATATAGCATCCCCCACTGGAAAACCAAAATATCAAACAAGGAAACTTGCTTGCATGTTTGCATCCAAAAGGTCTTGCGACAAAAAGGGAGCATATTGGGAACCCTGAAGCTTGTGTTGTGTTTGGAGGGGTTTAATGAGACCCAAAGGAAGCAACTCATTTGAGTCATAATCAAAACCTGGTACACAAATGGTCGACCCAGAACCATGTAAAGAATTAAGAAGGCGGCCGCAGCTATTTATGGCTGGGATTGTCCCTTACTAACCTTCATCTACCCGGAGGTTTGATTGTGGCTCATTTTGGGCTTCTCCAAAATGAAGTCCATATGTAGTCAACATTTAGAAACAAGTTGCGGGGGCTCCGCATGGTCAAGCCAAAGAGCAATCGAGAACTCTCGCCGCCTCAGAATAAGGTGACCCGCAAAACTGGTGCTTCCTTTTGGTACTGCGGATGGACGAAATCCTGCACCATGAGAAACCATGGTTGAAACCCTTGTTTATTGGTATTTACAGGGGATTCATCAGAAACCAGGGATTCTTAGGTGGTGCTTAAGAGGATTTCGCAACCATCCACAGTATTACTTCAAGACACAGCATAGCAGGTACCTAGCCACCTAGACAGAGGCACACCCTGGTTGCGATCCTGCGCGGTGCCTCGTTCAGACCGGTGACCAGGGCACGAGCACAAAGTAGAAGCCTGGGATGGGTCTCATGTTCACCCAGACTTCCAGCGACGAGAAACAGGCTCCCTCTGATTAAACACATGTTTTTTTCTTCGGGGTTCAATGGAAAACTCTTGATTCCCCCAATGGCAATCAAGTGAGGGCGGAATGCACTGAGCACGCTTGACTTGCTGGCTAGAAGCGGCGAAGCATTTCCGAAGCTCAAGGGTTAAAGGCAAAAACAGTTTCAAGTGGTGGCTTGCCTGAAGATTCTCTGTAGTCTCAGCCGGTTGCAACAATTCCTGGCAAACCGCGCGAATCGTGGTTTAAACATGCAAGGTTGACCCATGGTTTTAACCCGTTTCGGGGCCACCAAATTGGGTGCTTGGTTTTGGGATCTGGTCCTACCACGGGTCGGTGGACCGACCATGATGCATCGGAGTACACTACAAAGTCTGTGTCCACTTGTGGTGGCACCTGAATTGGCGATGGCAACTGATGCAAGTGAAGTATTTAATGCACGTTTATAGGCATATGTGGGTTTTCCGTGTCCTTGCGCCATGCAAGGACATGCAGGGGACAGGAAGCGGAAATGACAGGAAATCAAGGGGAAACGCGAGGAACACCAAGAGGAACTGAAAAGGAAATGAAGGGGAAACAAAGGGAAATGAGAGACAGTGAGGGGAAATGAACGGAGAAGGGAGATGTAGGAGGGAAATGACTGGAAAATGGAGGGAAACGCACGCGAAAAGGGAGAACAGGGGAACTGAAGGGGAAATCCAGGGCAACCACATGGGATTTGAAGGGGTAGCAAAGTGACAAAGGGGGGCAATGTCGGTGGACTGCGCCGGATGGCTCTAAAGTTTCCTAAGAGACGCTTCACGTGGTAGAGTTAGTTTTAGGGAGCCTTTGATTTGGGCTGTTCGAGAAAGAAGCCACAAGAACATGCGTCCAGTTTGGTCCATGTTGAGCTCGCTTCAAGGCTCCTTCTGCTTCAACATCGCCAAGTTTTCTCTTTAGACCCAGCAAATGTGATTCGTCTACACCCAGAAAGAACCTGGTTTAACTCAAAATCACCCTCCAGACTCCAAGTGTTTGATCTTCCTTTCGGTTTCCCTTTGAAACGGCCCAAACAAAAAATACTCTCAGAACAGCCCAGCAATTGCCTGGCCTCCCTTTGGGCACGTCCTCCGTAACGAAGAGGCCACGCCCTGACCAGCTTCAAGGGACGGCCCAAAACTTAGCTGGGAAGCTGGGGGCCAGAATGGGAGGGGTCTGGAATATTAATACGTCACCCATCACATTGCTTGTTGTTCCTTCTGGTTGTCTTTTTTGTTTGGGGGGGGTTGTGGAAAAACGCAACCATGAATAATCTCCAGAACTGGAACAATCTGAGCGGTTGGCCCTTGTTAAACACATAACGGGCTTGCCCAAAGAATTGGGTGCCAAGTCAAGGAGCAGGAACACTGGTCGCACTCTAAGCAAACGTCCCAGCGCGCTGGCCCGTGCGTGCGGTCCACAGCTTCTGGCCGCAAAGTACCGGAGAAAAGCTGTGGTCGTCCCCGAGCAAGATCCGAGGAAGCAGTTGCTGCACGGCCGCATCGTGAGTGATGGAGCACATGTCAGTCATCGTTCGCCTTCGGTTTTGCGAAATCTATCCGGACGAGGTGGGGCTGGTCAATCGTGCTCACCAACCCGCTCCCAACGCAACAAGGGTCTCGTCCATGTTGATCACCAGCGGCGAGAGCCGCTCCGCTGCGACCAGTAGGGCAAAGAAGTCCCTTGCCAAAGAAACTACAAGAAACCCAAGCAAGCCCCCATAAACGTTTAAGGGCCCTCAACATGTTTAGTCTCCTGACATTCGCAACTTTCCCCAAGGTCACAGGAAAGCAACGTCCTTGCGCTTGGACATTCCACACGCGCAAACCGCCAAACAATCTGGTTGCTTTGCCGGCTTCCAGAGATCACAAGCTCCCGCCCCGTTCATTCATGGTACTTGACCCACAGCAATTGTAGGTAACCACCTCACAATGGTCGGTATGTGAATCCGCACCTTACGGTGACTTGCAGAATCCCTGTGCGACAGGGATTCTGCCGTTTCAGCGCCTCAAAGCGTAGAATCGGTTGTCCAATCATGGGTCAAGTGCTGTGTCAGCAAACTTCTTGCTTGCTGTATCGACCCCTCTGCCAAAAGTGAAGCACTTTTTGTGGGTCCAATTCGGAAAATCCGAACTGTTCAAACCAAAAAGTGTAAAGTCCAAAGATCCGCTATCAAATTGTTATCCACAGACAAAAAACATGTCGCGACACCTAAGACCATACCTAAGACCATACCGAGGCTCTGCGTTCATGTTGCTCACGATATGTCATTGGCGTCCTGGTGGTTCCGTTTTACTCCAAGCACAAATTAATTATAAGTAACCCGGTTGTTAACAACAACACACTGTCATCTGACAACCTAGGCTCAAGCCCGCTACAGGTATCTTTTCATGGACTCCCACGCAAAGACGCGGGGAACTTAATTTGCAAGTGGCTAGTCTCCATGGATAGAACCTATTTAGGGAACTAACAACCATGGCTCATGGTAGGCTACAGCCATAGAACTCATCATTTACTACCCTGTTTCATCGGGAAGCGTCACCGGACCCAGAAATATTCATTCGAATCACTGTCGATGCTTCCTTCGCACTTAAACCATCCCCAAGAACCCTGAACCTGCCCTGAACCAATTCTAAACCCAGCCAGAACCCACCCAAGCAAAGGACGGCCTAAATGCATCGTGAATTCGGTAAGAAACATCAGCGATTCTGTTTTTGGGGTAGCGTGGTTGAGGCTGCTTCAAAGAGGGAAACAATGGAAAGCGACGGGGTACCCTATTTCCTCAAAAAGGCCCCATGTTCAATGCTCAGGGATCCAGTGGACCATGGGGCCCGAAAAAGCATGAACCCCTCCATCGGTGAGCTCGTTGTAACATAATTTTCTAAACCAACAAGCCAGTCAGCTTTTGGGGGTAGTGGCTAGATGGAAACCATCTGAGAGATAGCCCCACTCCCCGGGTGGGCCAACGGGGAATCCGGCAACACGTGCCCCGCCTCGGCCCTCAGACCTGCCCACACGGACCTCAAGCCAAACCGGCAACGCGCGTTGCGATCATTCCAACTGTTCTTCTTTGTGTCTAGTGTTTTGCTTTTTGGAGTCTTTGGGTGTCAGAGTCAGGAACGGGGGGGCGGGGGGGCGATTCCTTTAACACCGCGCAAACTTTGACACGTCTCGCTCTCTGGTGACAGGCTTCAATTCAAGCGCCTGGAAGCCAGGCTCCGTTCAGGCTCTGCCACAGGCCAAACCGCTGATTCTTTCCAAGTGAGTTACTCCAAGTGAGGGAAACCAAAACAACCACCTGAAGAAAAAAACAATGTGTTGTTTTTCTTGCATTGCACTTCCTGTCTGCAGAAAAATGAATTCCAAACTGCATTCTCGACATACCTCCGGCCCAATGTGAAGATTACTCTAATGAGGGGTCCACATGCTCAAAACGTACTGCAGACCGGGCTAAATGAAAGCGCCCCCTTCAGGGTGAGCGCGTGTTACCTGGTGAGCTGGTTCGAATTTGTCCAAATGGTCGGTTTTGCTCTAGGCCCCTTTGAAGCCTGTTGCAGGGTTGTTGGATACCTGCAAGATGGTTGGGTTTCCTTCTGACCCCATCTGCGGATCCACGTTCCTCAATACGGTGTCAACAATTCGAGATATTGTGTGTACGGATCCCCTTGGACCTCAATATGTTACCACCCCCAAAAGTCCTCAACTAAAATGTGGGTCTTGAAGGACCCGTTTTGTGCCATTCGAATGCCCCCCTCACTCACGTCAGACAGGGCCCTGGCCGGGCCCACGTAAGGCTCCACACCCAAACTGGCGATGACCCGGGCCTGGTCAATTGGGGTTATTTGGGCTATATGTGGGTTGATCAAAAGGTCCTTTACATGGGTGACATGGCCCGCTAAATGGGAAAAATACCATGGTCATTTGGGGGCCAGGAATATTAATCAATCCCCAAATATTTGAGGCCCCTTTCTTTGGGGATAGGGAGGGATCATATCCTCCAACATGGTGGGTTGCATGAATCAACACATTGCCCAGTAAGAAGTCAACATTTATCCTCCTGAGATTTTAGAGCCAGGGGTGCAACATCTTGGGCCTGCTTCAACTTGTGTTTTTGGAAACTAGCATCGTCTACTGTTCGAACACCTCAACTGCCACACCTCGGCACCCTCTGAGAGAAATTAACGCCCTTGGGGTTATGTCAAATTCCTGAACCTGGTCTTTCCCAAGCGCGCCAAGAGGTAAACCTTAGCTCTGGGCACAAATGAAGTGGTGAGCGACAGGCAAACAGCATCAGCTTGGGCTTTTCCTTAGTGAACGCTGGATTTTCGCTGCTTACTTGAACGAAAGCACTGGGCTTAGAGACTTGTTTGGAGTCTTGAAAGGTCCAACAGCTTCTTTTGATGCGGGACCAAGGCAACAAATTTGACGCGGGGCCAGAAAACAAGTTAGCTCCTCCCCTTTTGTTGAGGCCCTCAAACCCCAAATCCTCCTTGGGTTGTCCAATGGAGTCGGGAAGCCAGAGCGTTGCTCTTTCCCTACCCCCTGAAGTCGGATGCTTTTGAGACTTGGATTTCAATCGGAGCTTGGTTCTCCTTTCAGAACTTGAACTCGTGAGGCGTCGGACGGAGTCTGCACTAATCCCTGCCATTTTCACAGCCATGAAAGGCTCCAGAACCGGACCCTAACACCATAACTTGTGCGGCTTGGATTTATTACTTAAAGGGTGTTTAAGAAGTGAATAGCAACCATGGCTGCAACCCACACCATGGTTGGTCCCCCAAGTAGGTCATGGCTACCAATACCTTCGAACCTTGACCGAAAGGGGGTCGGTGGCAAGTGTCAAGGGACAATCCTGAACACTCGCGGGGGCAGTTCCTCGCTTTGTTTACTTGTCCCTCAGAGGAACAAATAACACAAACAACTCAAAGTAACTAGCACGACTCCCAACCCCCGAATGTATCTTCCAGAGGACCATCTTTGAGTTGTGTGGGTTTGTCGTCTGCATGTTAGCTTCAGCTTACCCTCCGTGCCCGTCGAAAGGCCTGAGTATCCAGCACATGACATGGTTCAACACAAGCGGATAGGACCAATTCTCACGGCAGGTGCCCAATGAAGGTGAGATGTCGCTTTACTATTTATATATTATATATTGATTCCCCAATTTGAACATGTGGGTGTGCCTCAAAAAATCAGCAGCTAGGGCAAACCGCTGGTTTTAGTAAATGCTTCCGTATACCCAAGGTGCGCTTTTGGGTACCATGTTTCGAGCCAAAGCCACTTCACCGCCACAAAACAGCACAGGAGAATGGAGCGATGATTCAAACCGCCAAAAGGGCTGTGAACTCGCAACTCAGCGCGCCTGGGAAAGAATCCTTACACGGTCACGCACTCATTCATAAGCTTAGCGGCTTAGCGCACGGATTTGGACACTTGGCGCGCTGATGTTCGAAGTTGAAACTTGGCCTCGGAAACTCGCGTGCGGATCCGGCAACTTGACGCGCAACAAATGGAAACTTGCGCGCTGATTCGGAAACATGGATTCGGAAACTGGCTTTGGAAACAAGACGCGCGGATTTCGAAACTTGAAGCCCCGCTTCGGCCACTTGCCGCAATGAGGCAACGATTTGGACACTTGGATGCTTACTCCGAACTGTCAACCAGCGACCATGGGCAGCACAAGACTGGTGGGGCATCCAAACACAAGGGACAGCTTGGGTGCCCTCCAAAAGGCTGGATGCACACTACGAGGTAGTACCAGTAGGGGCGGGTGCTACAGGGCAGTAATTATGATTGATATTGGTAGTATTACTATTCTTACTAATTACTATTACTAATAGTAATTACTATTACTATTCATATTATCGTTGTTAGTGATACTACTTCTCATTGTTCGTGTTTGTAGCTGTATTTAGTTTTTAGTAGCATGATCATGACGTGCGTAAACCCCAACTCCAAGCAACCTATCGAAGGCCTGAATCTAATTGTGGTTTGCACCTGCTCCTTCTTTCAGCCCGCTTCAAACGCCACCCAAGACTTGTGCCGTCCCTTCTACAACAGTTTCAGATTCAAGCTCAATTGTTCTTGCACCTGGCTGCTGTTTCCGCCAGTGAATGGATTGCCCCAGGTTACAACTGCCCCAGAATCAAGAATGGCAGCAAACGCACCATCCTCATCAGTTGCTTGGATCTGCTGGACATTCCTCAAATGCTCTTGCACCTGGCTGCTGTCTCCGCCATATTCGGAATCACCCCAGGTCACAACAGCGCCAGACTCAAGAATGGCAGCAAAAGCACTGTCAGTTGCTTGGATGTGGTGGACATTCCTCAGCTGCTCTTGCACCTGGCTGCTGTCTCCGCCCTTGTCTGCACTACCCCAGGTCACAACATCTCCAGATTCCAGAATGGCAGCAAAGGCACCGTCAGTTGCTTGGATCTGCTGGACATTCCTCAGCTGCTCTTGCACCTGGCTGCTGTCTCCGCCGTATTCGGAATCACCCCAGGTCACAACAGCGCCAGACTCAAGAATGGCAGCAAAAGCAGTGCCAGTTGTTTGGATCTCCTGGACGTTCCTCAGCTGTTCTTGCACCTGGCTGCTGTCTCCGCCGTATTCTGGCTCACCCCAAGTCACCACAGCGCCAGATTCAAGAATGGCTGCAAAAGCAGAGCCAGTGATTTGGATCTGCTGGACGTTCCTCAGTTGCTCTTGCACATGGCTGCTGTCCCCTCCGTATCCTGGATCACCCCAGGTCACAACGGTGCCAGACTCAAGAATGGCAGCAAAAGCACCGCTGTCGTTTGCTTGGATGTGCTGGACGCTCCTGAGCTGCGCTTGCACCTGGCTGCTGTCTCCGCCAAGTTGTGGAACACCCCAGGTCACAACATCTCCAGATTCCAGAATGGCTGCAAAAGCACCGTAAGTTGCTTGGATGTGCTGGACATTCCTCAGTTTCTCTTGCACCTGGCTGCTGTCTCCACCGTATTCTGGATCACCCCAGGTCACAACAGCCCCAGACTCAAGAATGGCAGCAAAAGCACATTCAGTTGCTTGGATGTGGTGGACATTCCTCAGCTGCTCTTGCACCTGGCTGCTGTCTCCGCCCTTGTCTGCACTACCCCAGGTCACAACATCTCCAGATTCCAGAATGGCAGCAAAAGCACCGCAAAGGTTTGCTTGGATCTGCTGGACATTCCTCAGTTGCTTGTGCACCTGGCTGCTGTCTCCGCCGTATTCTGGATCACCCCAGGTCACAACCTCGTGACCATGCCAAGCGAACGCCCTGCTTGTGGAAGCCAGTTTGTCAAGCTGCACAACCGCATTCACCACATCCCCATCTCGCAACCCGGCCTCACTCAGCGTGGCCCTCAAGTCGGGCTGCTGGCCTTTCGCAGTGAGCTTTAAGCGGCGCTGGAAATGCTGCTGCGCGGCAGCCTTCAGCTCGCTGATGGGCGTCTCCGGTGAGACCGCTATGGAGAAACCATCTCCACTAGGCAAATAGACATCCACATGCATGGCGCGAAAAGGTTCTTCTGTGTTCTTTCAAGTCGCCAAGTGCACCTGAGACACGAACCCTTTCGAGTGGCTATTGAAACATCAACCATTTGCCAGAGGTACAGTAGTCCCAGGACACAAACATGCAAGGAAAGATCATTCATGCGTCTTTGAGCCGTCCCCAGCTGTCTAACCGCCACTCTGTGACCAAAGTTTGCCGAAGCCGAGATCGATTTCCACTGCACAACGTCTTGACCAAGACCGAAAGGGCAAACGTATTGAGGGCAGGTGACATGACGTCATGTGCGAGGGGCTGAATGAACCTCGCGATGGTGCGAGGGGCCAAACAAATTGGATGCAGTCACGCGACACGGCAGTGGGACAGGTCCCAGGTGTGCTGTGTGCTTATTACGGCATGCGTGGAAGTGCACTCACGACTGACCAATAGGAAAGGTGTGCATATTACCCCATATGGCTAAGCAAGAAGACGAGTGTGCTCAAAATGCTCTGCCTGGATGCAGTCACACCATGAGACAGTAGGAGGGTGGTGCTTGTTCAGCCGTGCGTACAGGGTGTCACAGCATGAGGCAGGAGGATGGATGTGCCTAGTACGCCGCGCGTGTATGCAGTCACGCTACGGAGGCGCAAGGCCGGTGTGCAAGAAGTGTGCATAATATAGCTAAGCAATAGGACGGGTATGCTTGCTATAAAATGCGTGGATGCAGTCATGCCGCAAGGCAGCAGCCTGGACAAACACGTGACGAAGCACGGGACCCGCCCTTAAGAAGGGACCCGGGCAAAGGCAACAGCCCGCCAACCGATAAAGGACAAAGCCGAAGTAATCACACAAACATGGAAGGACAAACCAACCCAACCCCCCAAAAAATGAAGAACTGCGCAACCAAATCTTGGCGGCACAACTCTTGATTTTGGGTGGTCACCCTTTGGCTTCCATTTAAACTCTCCAAAAAGGGTACCTGGACCCTACCCTCAAATATATCGTATATTGCCCCAAACTATGGCGTTGATTTCCCATTTTTACGGCTAGTTCGAGGCTGCAGGTCCCAGGTTCCCCCGTAGATCTGGGTGAATTATAATATTTCACCAGCCTGAAATAAGGTGGTTTGGGGGCAATTCCCCACATAAACCACCATTTCTGGACAAAATATAATAACTTCTACTCTAAGGAGGGGTGTACCCAACTGGCTCTTCAAGAAAGTCTCTATGGAAAGCGACGGGAACGCTTCTTCCCAACGACTCCATGTTTGTGTGTCTTTTTGTTAAGAGAAACCACAAGGAAACCAACCATCTTTGGGTGCCCTATATTGAGACAAACCTATACCTAAACAAATAATACGCATACAAGTCGCGGAATTGGTACCCTTGGAAAAAAGACCCATGTGTTTCCTCACTGGCGGCGACTCGCTGAATCGGTGCTCTTGGATCGGGGCTCCCATGTGTCCTCCTACGTCACCTCAAAGGAAAACTCACGTCAAATGACCCCAAAAGGTGATGTTTCAAACCAACTCACCAGGGCATTGTGGATGAGTGGGAGTTCTGTGCTGTCAAACAACAAAACTGGGCCCCTTTTCGTCTGCATCTGCGGCTTTCCCCTCCCGGCGCGCGGCCATAAGGACATTGAGTGTCCCCAAAAACTGATGGGTCTGTGTCAAAATAGGGGTACCCGACACATGGTGGTTTGCCTTTAAACTGACCCAACAAGGCTAGCCTCAACAAAAGCACACACACACACGCCCATATTGCTGCGATGTTCACCCTTGATTCTTTGCAAGACATAGCTCACCTTCATAACTTTGTGGTTGTCTGTCATTTTCGCAGTTAAACATCCATGAGTTCGATTTGTGCACGTGGTCTATGCCTCTATGGCATAGCCCTTGCCAAGTGTCCAGTGGCCGAGTTCGCGTGAGGACAGACAAGGCTCCGCCCAAAGAAAGTGACAATTGACTCAAGCCGACATGTCAACATGCTCTTGCCTTTTTGTTTAGCGATTCCACCTTCTAATGCGTAAATAGAAACCTCACTCATAATGAGGGCACAAACACCTCTGGGGTCCCATGCCGGCTGTGATAATCATAAGACTTCCTGCGGGTGATTTAACCGAAACGAGGGAAGAGTGGCTTAAGAGCTCCACTGTGCAGAATGACCCTCATGGTGGTGAACACGGTTGCTCCGAACCTCGAAATATCCAAACCGCAAAAGAAGAAACAAACAAAGTTATGTGTACCTTGAGTCTCAATGACCCCTAGAATAAGGGGTCATAACCACTAAATTTGGGGTAATGACCCGAGTTTTAAAGGGTCATGGAGACTCCAGGAAAAAAATCCCCTCCACCCACTTGTGAGGATGCTCCACCAACTTCTCAAAAATCACAGGCCCCTCTGGTCCCCTCACTTCACGCCCGCGCCTCCGCATCTGGCCCTGGGCGAGTGGGCGCCATGGCGTTGCTTCATGGCTCACTTCAATGAAAAAACTCCCCCCCCCCCCCCCGCTTAATGGGGGAAACAAACCAAAAAAGAAACTGATCCTACCCGATGAGGGTTCTGCGATTCCTTCGGTTGTGACATGTCAACTGTTGATCCACTGCTGCCACCATGGCCCTAGACAGAGGGGCCCCTTTGTCCGCTCGACACCGAGCCACGGTTGCGACCGCGCCAGTGGGCGCGTGGACATTCGATCTCAGCGCAAAGGTGCGCTTCGGCTGCTGCGAGCCTCCTTGACCCCCGGCCATTGCATTGGCAGCGGAGCACGGTTACACGATCCGGGAGTCCAAGGAACACCCGCACTTCGCCTTCGGCTCGTGCCCCGACCTTGAGGGTGGCAACCTGGTTTTGACTGAGGTGTAGATCTCCGTCGGGTACCGACGTTGAGGACCATCCTGGTCACACTGGACACCTCAAGGACCTCCTGCGTTACAACATCAAGATCTCCCCACACCTGAACTCCCTCTACGGCAACCTCCTGGAACACATCAATTACCAGGCCACGAGAACACCATCTACGGCAACCTCCAGTTCAACCTCAACATCAACACGATGTCAGACAAGGAAGGCCACATCCCACAATGGGATGGATCCGCACGGACATGGAGGCGGTATACTCGTGAAGTCGCCTGGTGGGTGATGAGCGTCCCCTTGGACAAGCGGCGCTACTGCGCGACCAAATTGGTGAGTCGATTGACGGGCCCAGCACGGCTCCTTGCCATGTCTTGGCCTCTACAACTGTTTGACTCACCAGATGGAACGCGAGATCTTCTCAGACGTCTGGCCGGCTCTCCTCTGGTCAGACAGAGCCTTCCCAACACGGCAGCCATCTGCGCCCAGTACTTCGCCTTCAAGCGGCTGCCCCAGGAGAGCATGAGTGCCTTCCTCATCCGCGAGACCCTCGGCTACGCGGAGTTCACCGAAGCCCTGGTTCGTCTGTTCGAGGAACGCAAGGGCATCAAGCAGGAGGACAAGGACTTCGGCATCCCCAGTGGTTCACCTGAGCCCTTTCTCCAAGAAGATGATCAAGATCAAGATGAGCATGAATCCGTTCCCGACGAAGCTACCACTCCACCAAGAACAAGGGCAACGGACGCCTCTCAGGACGGCAGCTCCCCTGATGCTGCACCTGGTGCTTCCCCTGGCAGATCTTCCAGACCTGGCAGCAAAGGCAAGGGCAAGGACATCCCTCATGCGCAACCTCAACTGGACATCACTCAGGTGGATGTCATTGACGAGATGTCCCTTGCCGACTCCTTCTTCATGGGCGTCCTGCGTGGCTGGCGTCTTCTACAGGCTGCCAGCTTGACCAGTGAAGAAAAACGTGATATCCTCAGCACCACCCAAAACAGCATGAACTACGACTCCATCAGTCGAGCACTGCAAATGCTGTGGGACGATCAACTTCTTGGACAACGCCAACCTCACGCTGTACAGCATCATCTACATGTTCAAGAACAAGAACCTGGCCCTCGACCTGATCCATGGCACGATCACTATGCCAGTGTCCAGTGGTGGGATCAGGATTGGCACCAACACTGGACTGCCGAAGACCAGACTTCCTGGGACTGGGACAACGACTCCGAGTCGAAGGACACCAGTCCTGCCTCTCCCCATCTCGACCCGGCTGAGGAGTCAAAGCTCAAGGAAGCACATCAAGCTGAACAGCTTGCCGAACAAATGGCCCAAGAAGCAAGTCGTACCTGGGCTGAAGCCAAACGAGCCACGGCCGCCATACACCGTGACAGAGGCTTCGGCAAGGGCAACTCCGGGAAATGCTACAACTGTGGCGGCGCTCACTTCATCCGCCAATGTCCCGACCTTCGGCATGCACCACATCCCAAGGGATCCTCTGGCAAGAAGGGCAACTCTCAGTTCATGGTTGACCCTTACTACGACGACTTCTACCAGCACAAAGGCTCCAAGAAGGGCAAGTCCAAGGGCAAGAACACCTACTCCATGGACTATGATTACGACGCCATGTACTTCAAGGGCAAATCCAAGCACTCTGGATCTGGTAAGGGCTATGGCGCGACCCCTTCGCGAAGTTTTGTCAACTCCTACACGGCCGAGTTCTGCGGCCTGGACATGGACCTCCACGGTGGTGAATGTATGCCTGCCACCATGCCATCCACCAGCGGTGATTTTGAAGGCATGGTGGACTGTGGATCTGCTGGCCCAGAAGAGGCTGTCAAGGGCCTCATACAGTCCATTGTGGCACAGGACCACTGCACCGTTGTGGAGATTGATCAATCCGCTCGCCCGTATTTCCGCTACGGGAATGGGAAGTGGGGTCAGGCTCTTTATCAGGTCACCCTCCGGAGTGATGTATCAGGTACGCCCAAACAGTTCAAGGTCTATGCCCTGCCCAATCCACCAGAGCTACATCAACCTGGTTTTGACAGATCTATGCTGGTTCCTATCCTGGTTGGTATGGATCATCTGGGACCTCACGGGGCTGGTATGATGATTGATTTCTCCACCGGCATGACCCTCAACAGTTTGGAGAGTGACCCCAAGCCATATCCTTTGCGCCACAACCACAAGGGTCACTATGTGTTGGACATCAGACAGTTTCTCACCAACGGTCTCAGCAATGGTAAGGGTCACCCCAGGATCCATGTTCGTGGTGCCGGGCAACGTCGTATCAATGATTGTCAGGTTTTGGAATTCCACACGCTCCGTGTTCAACTGGATTCCCCAGAGCATGATTGCCTGCACGTTGAACATGCACCACCTGACACCCGGACAGTTGCACTGATGATGCGGCTCCGTAGCGCATCTGCTCAGATGTTAGCTAACCAGGTTACCAGTGACACCCCAGTCTTTGGTACCACCTCCGAGTCCCATGGCCTACACGACCCCGGTTCCGACCGCGGACGATCTGGAGACCATGGACCTGCTGTCAAAGATCAAGGAGGCGGTCCCAAAGAAGAAGGGTGTCAAGGAATTCGACGAGACCCGCAGTGTCCCCCTGGATCCTCGGGACCCTCGAAGTCATCCGGACCAGTGGCCATGCTTCGCCCGACATCTGCCGGGCAGCTACGGAAGCAATGCTCATGGCAAGTGGAACCATTGCCAAATATGCAATCTGAGGCTGTCCTACATCCCTCGCAAGGGCAGCCCGGCCAACAGCACCCAAACTCACAATCCCGGCATGGTGGCGAGGATGCTGAAGGAGCTCCAGGACCTGATGGGCGACGTGCGCCCGACCTCGGAAATCTGCCTGGCCATGCAGGAGAAGATCAACGCCGAGGAAAAGCTGTTCCACAAGATCCAGATCGCAAAGTCCGTTTCGAAGAAAGCAGCATCCTCAACGGCAACTTCCGGGATGAACTCCAAGTCCAAGGAGCGCCCTGCGCAGAAGGCGGAGTCTTTTCACAGCTGGGAGAAGATGTCCACGACCTCCGAACCACCTCGCGAGGTGGAGCACAGGGCCACCACGATTTTGGCGGACCTGGATCAGCACCTCACCGAGGAGGAGAAACTCGAGCTCTTCAACACCCTGACCATGCGCAAGACCCAGCACTTCGGGGACAATCCCAACGCGGAACCGATGGCGTGAAGAAGCTCCCCAACTCTGTTGGTCTGCGACTTCTACAACTCATGAGCCTCATGACCACCAACCTCGCGAACGCCACGGCTTCCATGGTTCTAGACGAACGGGATCTCCTGTGGGAGGTGGCCTGCTCCGACAACTCATGGCTCACCTCCGAAGTGCAAAATCATGGATTACCAGCACGCCGCATCAACTACAACGCAGGCTTTGACATCTACGACCCCCAGACTTGGGTACGCCTTCAAGACCTACGGCGACAACACAGACCCAAGCGCATTTGGTTCTCCTTCCCATGTACCAAGTGGTGCCAATTCACCAACTTGAACTACAACACCCCGGAACGTCGAGAAGTCCTTGAAACAGCCCGACGTCGAGAACGCAAAATGCTCAAGAACGCCAAGCAGTTCATCCTGCAGGCCCTCGACGAGGACCCGGACTTCGACATCTACTGGGAATGGACCCATCCCTGCGCTGGGTGGGAGCAGCAACCAGTGGTTGACCTTCGTGAAGGTCTACGAGCTCGTGGTCTGGACTGGCTTCCCTGCCGAGTTGACGGCTGTCGCTATGGCATGACGAACAAAGCCGGCACTGACCTCCTGAAGAAACGGTGGTTGATCCGTACCACCGATGAGCGCTTCCATCAGACCTTCCGCGCTCGGGTCTGCACCAACAACCACAACCATGCACGAATAGAAGGAGCAGAGACGAGCCGCTCCAGCTACTATCCACTGCGACTCGGGCAAGCCATCGTCCGCGGATGGCTATCTGAACTTGCTCCACAACGGTACCTCAAGTACCTCTCGGCCTGTCAGAACCTGTCTGACAAGGACGTCAACCTGGATGACGACCACTGGAACTTCAAGCACTACCAGCACAACGGTATCACCTCCATGGACCCAACTCGGCCATCGCACGCGAACCTTGGGAGGCAACTCAATCCCTAGCTCTACCTCCTGGTCATGTTCGTGATGATCTCCATGCTGGAGAACTCCATGCAGATGGTCACCCCGCTAGTGAAGCAATTCTGTCTGTGCCATCAGATGTACCTCAAGATGGTCCAGAACACCGAGCTTGGTCTGCCAAGCTACACCACTTCCACAAGGCCGCTGGGCATCCCACCAACCGCAACCTTGTGCACCTACTTCGAGATGCTCGGCTACCCGAATGGAAGGTTCAAATGGCTCGCGACTTCAAGTGTGCTTCGTGTGATGCTCTTCGACCTGGCGGATCCTCTTCCGGAAGTATACCACCGGCATCCACGCATCCACTGTATCGCGCCTGGCAAGCTATTGGCGTCGACGTGACCGAGTGGGTGATACCCAATAGCAAGCTGAAGCTCAAATTCATGCTGATCATGGACCTGGCCACACGTCTCCGAGCTGTGCATGTCATCAAGTGCTACGATGTCCTCCAAATGCAGAGCGAAAGCTCGGCAGACATCATCAAAGGTCTAGCTGAACGGTGGCTGGCCGACAAACCACGGCCAGAAGTCGTCATCCCTGACAACGGCATCACCCTGGTCTCTCGGGACGTGAGCGACTTCCTGTCCGACATCGGTGTACAACTTGCACCTCCTGCGGAAAAGGAAAGCTGGGCACATGGCCAAGTTGAGTCCGCCATCAAGGACGTCAAGATGACAGCATCAGCCATTCAGCTTGGCTCTCCTTCTCAGGACCCGATCATCACCTTGCACCTGGCCATCGCCGCGCTCAACTCAACCGAGTACGTCAAAGGGTACTCATCCTTCCAGTGGTGCTACGGCAAGGACTACTCCATCACCGATGAGGACGTGAGAACCTTTGCCACACTTCCTGAGTCGCCCGACGACGACTACGCACGTCTAGTCCAGCTGCGTCAGAGTGCTGAACAAGTAGCACGCAAAACCCGTGCCCTTCGTGTCCTCTCCAAGCTCAGCAACTCGACTGTGAGACAGCCCATCAGGACCTTCCATCCCGTGCAACTCGTGATGGTATGGCGCAAGCAATGGCCATCCCACGTTTACGTTGGCAAGCGGGGCGGTGCTCGAAAATCCGGACGCCCGCACTGGATCGGTCCTGGCCGAGTGGTGTTTCACGAGATCCTTCCACATCAACAACCAAGTGACGCCCGAAGGCACATCGTCTGGGTGCTACTGCAGAACCAGCTCCTGCGCTGCTCTGTCCACTCCGTGAGACCTACCACGCCCCTGGAGGAGACCCAGTTCGAGATCAGTGCTAAGGAAGACGTCTCCCGGTGGCGTTCCCTCTCCGACATGCTGCCCAACAAGGAGTTCATCGATCTTGCCGACGATGAACCCGGAGTCGATGGACAAGAGCAGCCTGATCTGCCCGATCTCCCCAACAAGGAGACCATCGACATCCCCAAGAGGCGGATCCGTGTGAAGTCCGCACCATTTCTGGTTCCTCCACGTCCTGCCCATGTACCCGTTGGCGGACGACCCGGACTACACTCCCGAGTCACTGGACAGCTCTATGGGACCATCCATGCCGGAGACCTCGACTGAACCTCAAGCCTTACCACCTGATCTACCTGGCACCTCAAGTCCAAGCGCTGATCCCGCAGCTGAAGATCCCAACAGCTATGAGCCAGACAACAAGAAGCAGCGTACCGACGGCTATGACCTGGGCTGGCTCGAGGAACTACACCAAGTTGAAGGTGATCTCCATCAGCTCCTCATCGACTCCCAGGAGGTGATGAAGATCGAGTTTGACGTTGACCTTAACTCCCACCGTAAGGAGAAGGACTTCCTCCGGGACGCCTCGGCCTTCATGGTCAAGAAGATGAGAGACAGCGAGGTTGTGCTCTCCCGCCTCTCTCCTGAACACAGGGAACTCTTCAGCAGAGCCAAGTCCAAGGAAGTCAGCAGCTTCATCAAATCTGAGGCTGTTCGCAAGGCTCTGGACAACAAGGAGGTCAGCGAGGCCTTCGACTCTGGTCGCATCATGCGAGCCCGATGGGTTCTCACCTGGAAACCAACACCTCCAGAAGATCTTCAAGAAGCTCAAGCCGAGGCGAAATCCAACGCCAAGTCTACCTACACCAAGGACGGTCAACGCAAGGCAAAAGCACGCATTGTGCTTCTGGGCTACGAACATCCGGACCTTCTCCGGCCTGAGTTCAAGACCTCTAGCCCTGTGCAGTCTGGGCTGGGAAGAAACCTCCTGTACACCATGGCCTGCACTCACGGCTGGGAACTTGAAGGTCTCGATTTGGCCACTGCCTTCTTGCAGACGCAGCCCACAGAGGCGGATCAAGATCTGTGGACTCGCGGTGTATCAGAGCTTCGTGAAGCCCTGGATGTCCCAGCAGACGGAGTCATGAAGATCCTCAAGAACATCTACGGCTCAACGACCGCACCAAGGGGACTCTGGCTGGACCTTCACCGGCGCCTAGCCTCCATCGGCGGCAAACCACTCATTGGTGAACGCTGCATCTGGATCTGGCAGTCAGCCACGGAGAAGGACGCCTACGGCATCCCCCTGGTACTTGGCATCATGGGCGGCCACGTGGATGATTTCCATCGCTGTGGCAATCGCCTCTCGCCTGAGTGGGTTCAGGTCTGTTCCCAGATCGACAAGCTCTACGAGTGGGGCACTGCCAAACGTGGCAACTACCGACACGCCGGAACCGACCTGACCTCCATCATCAACAAGGACGGCTCCGTGGAGGTAAAGATCAATCAGCAGTACTACATCGACTCCATCGCCGATGTGAACATTGATCCCGATCGCCTTCGTCAAGAGAATGCGGTCATGAATCCTGAGGAGGTAGCTGCCTGCCGCACTACCTGGGGCAGTCTTCAATGGTTGGCCTTGCAGACTCAGCCGCAGCTCTGTGCCAGGTGCAACCTACTTGCATCTGAAATCACGACCAAGCGCCTCATGCAATCGGCGCTGGAACTTCAACAGCTAGTCGGCGAGATTCGCAAGCACGCCTACCAGCTGCACTACAAGAAACCACCTGGAGTCGAGTCGTGGCGAGACATGGTGTTTGTGACCTTCTGCGACCAAGCCCACGCGAACCGCAGCAAGATGGACTCCACCGGCGGCTTGATCTCAGTTGCTACTGGACCTCATGCAAGCGAGGGCAAGGTCACATACATGGCACCCCTGGCATGGCGAAGCTGGAAGCTGCGCCGCAAGGCCATATCCTCAAATGATGCTGAAGTCCAGGCAATCCTGGATGGCGAGGACCAGAACTTCCGCATCCGCGTGCTCTGGTGCGAAATGAATGGAGCCGGTCACGATCTCACCCCACACGAAGACAGGGTGGAATGGGCTGAACGCATGGCCCGCGGCATCAAAGGCATTCTGGCCACCGACAGCAAAGGCGGCTACGATGCGGTGATCTACAACGAGTCACCAATGCTTGGGTTGAGCAACGCAAGAGCCGCGCTTCAAGCTCTTCAACTTCGGGAGCATCTCACCCGAACCGGAGCTGAACTTCGTTGGGTGGCCAGCGACTATGATCTCGGCGACGCCTTGACCAAGAAGAAAGCTGAGTGTCGCCTGGGTCTCACCAAGTTTCTTCAAACAGGCCTGTGGAGTGTTGCATACGACAACACCTTCACTTCAGCTCGCAAGAGCCACGGCCAAGGGCGTTCTGCCATCAAGGACGTGACGGCACATCAGCAACGGGATCAGCAGTTGAGAAAGGTTTTTGGCCCATGCGATTCCTTCGGTTGTGACATGTCAACTGTTGATCCACTGCTGCCACCATGGCCCTAGACAGAGGGGCCCCTTTGTCCGCTCGACACCGAGCCACGGTTGCGACCGCGCCAGTGGGCGCGTGGACATTCGATCTCAGCGCAAAGGTGCGCTTCGGCTGCTGCGAGCCTCCTTGACCCCCGGTCATTGCAGGTTCCCAACTTTGAGAAACACCCCAAATCTTAACCCAACGGATCTCAGTACCCGTCCTCTTTTTTGTTGACTTTGCGCAGGCTTCACACTTTTCAATGTGGTGCCATCTGGAATCAGGCCCCAGTTGCCAACCCTCTTGGGAGTCTAGGGGGGATAACCTGGCTTCAAGGCTCCGTAAGCAACCCAAACCCAAACAAACCCTAAGCCTCCTCTGGCTCCAGTTTGCCTACCCCCCTGAGACTCACGTAGCGTTCCAATGATTCCCGGCATCCCAATGCAATTGGGTCAACAACAAAGCCGGGAAACAAAGAAAGCACCTGTGCTGCTTTGGACAAGGAATCCCAGTGGAAAGCTCGCGCCAGTAGCGACCACGCCAACTGTCTTTGGTTCTACTGAGATGGTTATGTTATAAAGGTATAGGCCTTTCATGGTTACTGGGGGCTGCAAGGGGGTGCCTTTGATTTGTTTGTGCTTTTTCTTGGCAAACCTTGTTTTTGTGTGGCAAACCTTGCTGGCCCTTGAGTGGGAATCTGAGAGGGCAAAGGGGAACCGTTGATCGAAGGGGTTTACACTGACACTGCACCTAAGGACCTAGTAGAACCAAACCATGTCACAAGCGAGGGGCGCTTCAACTTGGCTGGCTGGGAGCGTTCCCTGCAGTAACCGGGTTTGATCTTGGCACACACCCTCAAAGGTTCCAGAATTCCATCTTCAATCCCGCAGCGCATGCGGTTCGGGAGAAATCTCAGCTTTTGCCCCACCAACTGTCATTCTGACTCTGGTCCATGTTCAGTGCATGAAATGCAACATCATTTCAATCGAATCTTGCTGCTCAGTAAGGGAATACGGGAATGAACCTTGCCTTCAAGGACTTGGAAACCAAACCGAAAGGGGTTCCCTTCAAGGAAACCACCAGTTGGACGGCTTTTCTTGGGGTCATGAGCCATACCCATCGGCCCTGCCTCTGTTCCTTGGCGGCCGCCTGGGCAAAGTGAGTGGCTCGTCTTCTTGGAATCGGACCTCCAGGAAGTGGCTCTCCGTGTGGCTTCCTGTTAAAACCATCCTACTAAGGGTACCTAGAGGCTCCATGACCAAAAAGAAAAAGGGGTCAGAACCTCTTAAGTTTGGGAAATGACGCCATTCTTGAAGGGTGAAGGAGGCTCCAGGTACCCTGAAAAAAAGAAGGGATCCTGGCAACGAAGGGGTCGTTCTTGCTTTCCTTTGCGCCACATAGGACCTTGGATTCCCGCCCCCCCCCCCCCCCGCCCCCCCCGCAAGGCCTTCTGTGGAGCAACCAGAGGGGGAGAGGGACTTGAAGGGGCAACGCACTTCGCAAGTGGATAGTCACCATGGTGGTAACTTACGGAGACATACAACCACGGTAGGTGGGGCAGTCTCCGCCCTGCCCCTACAGACCACCCCCAAACACCATTGACGCCAAGATTGAGGGGGTAAGGTTGCACACCTTTACTTGTTGGTGTTTGCTCGGCCAAAATCAAACCGACCATCTTCAGACCTCCACCCGCCCTGAACCACGGAACTTGGAAAATGCTTGAATACTTCACGCTGCAAAACGTGAACTCCAAAGGAACCTTCAGTACCAGTGAGCTCGCAATCCTGTAGCCATTTACCAAGGACAATTTACATAACAGCTCGCTGCACCATGTTGAGGCTGGACGTCTACATCCAAGTCAGGCAGCGCATGAACCGTGCAAAACGAGGAGCCCATAGATTGCTCGAGGGCAGAGCTCTTTATACGCACCTAAGAAAAACTGCCCTGCTCACAGGGCACTCTCTGAATAATTGCTCGAAAGCATGCTTGAAGCCATAAAAAGACAATTACCAAGACTATAAGCCAAAAATATGTCCCTGGAAAAAAACAAAAACAAAAACACTTGGGAGGGCCGGGTCCGGGTCCACTGAAGTGACATCCTGAAAACTCGCCTCCGACATGGTATAAACGGAGACCGCCACAGTGGCAATTTCTGCGAGCCAGAGGTTTTTGCCTGGGCCCGATGCTGAGGACTCCGGCCACCGCAATGGAGCCTGTCTCGAAATACTTCTCATAGACCTGACACGTGTCGGTCCAGTGCCTCCAGTTGCCAGCAATTGTACCTCTGGAATTTCCCTTCGATGCCTGCGCGGGGCCCCCGAAATCTTCCAAAAAAATTGTTCCAAAACGGGAAAGCTCATCTGAAAGTGGCACGACAAACATGAAATTGACGTAGGAGGGGAATATGGGTATGGGTCAAAATTGAACCACCAGAAAACCGCAGATTTTAGTCCTTGTTTCCATCTACCAGGGTTCCATTTGGGGTACCTATTTTGACCCACACCCATATAGGATACTGTGGATGAGTTGGCACCAGTTTGATAGGTGATTCATACCTATCTACGGAGGCAGGGATGGAGTCTCTGGTCGTCCTGGAGTCCCAAAACCTGACGCCCCATCCCTGCATTCCCAAAATGGGGAGCGATCCACCGACTTTCTGAGAAGAAAGGAGGAAAGAGTCTCTGTGTTGGGGAAGAGCAAACAAATACTGCAAAAGCGAGAAAGTGCCGAACAAATGAAGGGGGCATCTAAATGTTGCTTGATATTCTCCGGTTGTCAAGTGCGTCTGGTAGGAAGAGGAAATCCTTCTTTACCTTGACGATGTTGGTAGGGCTGGAATAGGGTGCCAAGAAACAATGGGGCTTTGCTTTACCAACAATTCAAATATGGCCATGGTTCAAAACCAATGGTACCATTTTGGGATAGGTGCACCACCCATCTTAGAACCTATTCTTGTGGGGATTGGGATGTTCACTTGGGCTACGATTTGGGTTTTGACCCATGGCCATATGTTGGCACAATCAAGGCGGCTCAGCTCAGATGACGCCCTTCAAGTTGGCATGTCCAGGCGGTCGGAGGGCTGTTCTTCGCACTACGCCCTCCGGCAGCACCCCGTGCAGCCATTCTGCCCCTAACAGAAGTGGCATGATGTGAACTTTGGATTTTGTCCGAAGGACCGTGCTAAGGGTGACTCCCCCTTTGGGCGTTGGTTCAAGCTTGGGTGTGTGTGTGTGTGTTTTGTCGGAACTGTATGGTGCTTTTGGACAAATTTCCGGGATCTCAGTCTGGGCCCATCGACCCCCAAAGGATCCGTGAGCAGCGCCTGGTGCCACTGGAATCTGCCCTCCGCCTCCGCGCGGCTCTGCTGGGCGCCGCTCAAAGCTGCCAGTACCTGGCTCGAGCCAAGCCGAAAACCGCGCGAGCGAGCGATCGAACCGGGGAGCAGGGGGCGGGGGGGGCGGGAGGCCCGGGAGTTTCTTGGAGTTGGTACCCATTGGCTTAGGGACGGAAGACAGGACACGCGTGCTTCCATTTCCTCAAGTCGCTGGGAAACAACACATTGATAGACTCGATAGACTCCCCATAAACCAGATGGTACAGTTCTCACACTCCCAACCTAGATATTCGCAATCCAATATGTTCAACACCTCGAAAACATCGTAGAATTGTGGTACGGCCATGACTGCGCAGACCTTGTTTGCGCGGGCTGGGCGGCATGGTGTTGAGTTGGTCAAGAGGGTCACAGCCAGTAGTCTCCCAGCTATAGTCAATCGCACTCTGGCCTTCGCATCCCCAAAAGCACTCCTATGTTTACCCCACTTGCCCAAGGCGAATTGACACTTTGACCTTAGATTTCTGGGTCCCTAAAGGGCAACTGAGACACACCCCCGCACTTGTTAGGGGTGGGTTGTCTTGTGACCAGAACCCCAAAAGCGGGTGTTCAAACAGACATGTTTCTGCAGGGCCTTTTCTTTATTGAAGGCTTCCATTTCAATTAAGATATGTGTATGTTTCCTGTTTTTTTCGCCTCATTTGGGCAAGTGTACACCCTCACTGAAGTCTGTCAATAGATTTCCATTTAGAGGTCGGCTTGTAACTTGCGTGGGCCATTGAAACAGCCCGATTCCAACTTTGAACATTCGGCTCGGACGGTTCTATGGAGAATTTGTGCCAAAGTTACCTCAAGACTTGGGAAAAAAGAAATGCGAGGCGACTGGTCGATTGGACAAGCCTTTCTGCCTTTGTAGCAAGCTGTGCTTGCCTGCAGATTTTTGGAGTTGTAAGCTCACTTGGGTGGATTCGGTGACACATAGGACCTGCCTGGAGTCTCCATGACCCTTTAAAAATAGGGTCATCACCCAAAAGAAATCCATGAATGAAGGCCAGGAACTCAGAGACTGACGCCTGAGACAGAAAAAAACACAAAAGTGGAAACCCTCCTCTAAACGGTGGCTGCAAGGAAAACCACACCCAGAAGTGATTTGGAGACCCCATCGACAAACTTTCTTTAGACCCAGTTGCAGGGGCCGGGTACTAGTAGATGGTGAGTCACCATGGCTTCAATCTGAGCCTGTTTGGGGACTTGCAGCCATGGAAAGTGAGTTGGACCAGATTGAGGAGTTTGACCGAACCCACCTGAGCAGCACACAACACCCGTTGACATTTCCCTAGGCTTCCAAAGGCCATTAAAAGAATGGTCGAGGTCGCTAGACTGTTTTTGCCGAAAGACCGTTTTTTGCGCCTGGCCCTGAATATCCAAGAAATCATGGTGTTTGTTGCCCAAGAATTGCTTAGGCTCAGGTCACTGACAGTCACGCCGCCCTCATCCTCCCAGCTGCAAATGACTGTGCCCAAGCCACTCATTCCCCAGCTTGCCAATTGTATGGTCACATGACTTTTCAAAATCGCCAGGTGTCCCGCCTACCGTATATGCGCGCATAGATTCTTCGCATGTTGGTACTGAAGTCCGGCTTTTTTCAAAAATGCTGCAAACTTAGTGGCTTCGGGGCATCGCTGCCGATCAGGCATGCGTTGTGGGCTCCTGGGAGTATGGTTGTCCACGCTTTTAAATGTACTTTCCACGCTTTTAGATGTACTTTCCACGCTAAAAAACGTACTTTCCACGGTTTGTCCATGGTTTGTCCACGCCTCATGTTCTTTCGAATTCGATTAAACAATCAACAAACGACACGCGATCAGACTCTGTGGAGCTGTGGACAAGAAGCGGAAAAGCACGCACGGGAATGTGAGTGACAAGCCAAATTGACACAGCATGGTGACGGCGTGTGATTGCAACGGGATGCAGCGACTTTAAAACATACTTAGCTTATTTCACAAAAGGCAGCAATCAAGTTCTTCAACCTCTCACTATCAGAAGCGCGCGGGGATGTCAGGAGCCAGCCGTCTCAAGACCTACTTTGAATGGTCGAGGGACATTACTTTTATAGCCTTTCATTTGTTTAAATGGTCGAGGCTATTTAAAGAATAGTCGAGGAAGCATAGGGATTTGCTTCAACAAACATGGTCATAAAGTTGGTGTTTCTTTATAACCGTGTCAGAACCCCCCTACAAAATTGCCAATATGGGCTTTGGTTGGGGTCGTGGTAGTGGTGGTGGTCTTGGTGGAAAGGCAATGGACAAATGAAGCGAGCCCAGTTTCGCGGTTCCCATATCTTGGCACAAGCCCAGCTAATCCGGCTTTGTTTTCTTGCTGCTTTTCGCTCCCTGCATTCTTTTCCCAGCTTCAGCATTCGGCAGGCGCTAAAAATCCGTAAGTATGTTGCAGCATTTGTAAACAACATGCATTTTGTTTTAGACCGGCACCCGTCAACATCCCCAGAATCGTTTTCAACACCGCCGCCATCGCCAGAAGCTTTAGCTTGGAATGAGCTTCGAGGATTGTTTAGGGTGG
This sequence comes from Effrenium voratum, assembly GCA_963377175.1. Taxonomy (NCBI): domain Eukaryota; class Dinophyceae; order Suessiales; family Symbiodiniaceae; genus Effrenium; species Effrenium voratum. The sequence goes on from CAUJNA010002558.1 coordinate 32,959, forward strand.
ATTTGGGCGTGTGGGTTTACGGTCGGAAGTTGGTTTAGGTTGGCTTGGGCCTTGTTTGGGGTTGATACACACCCCATCCTAGGATCCCAAGACCCTATTGATATGCCCTTTGACATCCAAAGAATAACAGGGATGGGGACTTGGGGTCATTGGTTTGACTGTTTTCTGAGGGTTGTCAACGTCAGAAACTGGGGTGGTTTCCCTTTAGCCTACCAGTGGTGACTTTGCTGGCGAAACGGTGGGTCAAAGATAGGTACTTAAAATGGAACCCAAGGGAAGGACTAAACCTGCGGTCCGGTTTGTGTTTGATCCTACCCACATACTGGGGTTCCTGGAAATCATCAAAGTCTGAAACTGCGTTGTCCCTCTCAGCTATTGAAAAAGGTCACCTTACCCTTCCTCCAACTAACATGGCACCTGTGGGGAGGTACCTGGAAGATTAATGTCCTTGTCAAAAACCCCCTCTCAAATGCCATGTTGGTGGGATGGAGGGTACCTGGAGTCTCCATGACCCTTTAAAAATAGGCACATGACCCCTTTTATTTTGAGTAACGACCCATTTTGTTAGGGTCAGAAGGAGACTCTAGGTACACTCAATGTGGAGGTCATATCCCAACGAGGGGCTTCACAAGTCAATGTTGATAGTGGGAGGGAGGGTCGTTTTTTCTTGCTTTTTCATGGGGCGCCACGTGGGCCCAGGCCATCTTTCCTCGGTTGCTTTCTGCTCCCCTGCTAAAAGTTTAACTTCCAACTTCTGGTTTGGTGGAAAACCCATGAGTTGGAAAGTTGATGTCCTAACATCCCATGGCGAAAAATGCACAACAGTTTCGCTCCAACCTCCCAAGCGCTTGGCTCCCCGCCCCGAGCGAGCGAGCGTCCCCGCGCCTCCGGCTCCGGGCGCAGGCGCTGCGCGGCTTGGAGCGCCGCCGCGGCCTCCGCGAAGCGCCGGAGCCGGGCATTGGCCAGGCCCAGGCGGTACCTCGCTTGGAAAAGGAAGGAAAAGTTAGGCGGGCCAGGGCTCCAAATTTGAACATATTTTGTGTTTTTTGCTTTTGTTGATTGTTTCGTGTTTGGTTTGTTTTGCTGTTGTTCTTGTTTTTCTTTGTTGTTTTTTTGTGTTGTGTGTGTTTGGATTTCTTCCTTGATTTTGCGTGTGAAACACCCCGGAATGAAAAACAAGTCCGTTAAACACCAAGAAGCACTGGTTTCAACCATGGTCTCAAATTCGTGCATCCACAGTATCCCAAAATGGCGCTTTTCGGCTTGCCTTTTGGTAGTTAAACCGAAACCCACAAAGAAAAAAGGAGAACCTTCAGATATGCGTCTTTGTTGGGGTCCCCAAACCTGCTCTTCTTTCGGGTCCTTGAGGGATATTTGGGCTATCTGTTGTTGCGGTCCAAAGGGATCCTAGGATATATGTCCGCGATAGAAACATCACCACAAAGGGTCACCAAGAGGGCCAACAGGGTGAGGTTGAATATGACCAAAGTCCTTTGATAAGCAAAGGGTACCCTGTACCTTCAAACAAATGTACACCCATTTAGGGGGGTCTGCTTTCTGGAGAAAACCACAATTCTTAGGGTCAGTCACGCCCAAAACGCGCAAGGAGTCTGCACAAAACCATGCAACTAATCAAACGGTCGGTCAGTCACACCTTTGGCTGGGATGCGCAAGAAAACATATGAGGTGTGCTGGTGTGCTTAAAAAATGACCCTGCCTAAAGGGTGACTTTTTTTTCAAGTAGACGCTGCAACATGCAACATACTCCAGGTTGTTGTTTGCATGGCCAAGCTTGGCCTCCTTGCAAAGGGAAATTCAAGACATCCCAAAATAAAGGCGACGAAGAGCTAAGGCTGGCAATGCGAACGGATGCCCCCGAAGGTTTACAACCTACGGGCATGTGGGTCATAACCATGGCTGCGATTGCTAGGCACCCCTGGCCCTTTGAAGGTTAGTCCTTGAATGCCTAAGGGAGCGACACATGGACACGTCCACCCTAGATGTGGGCTCCAGAACATTCCCTGGACCATGGAAGTGTCCACCGCAGATGTGGACTCCAGAACATTCCCCCTACTCCCCAAGAAACTTGCGTTGAAAGCCGAAAAGCTCAATCCAAAATATTCTGGAAAGTTTGTTTGTGGTTCAACTAATTCAACCCTTGAACAAACCTGTTTTTCACCACTCTCCTTTTCTTGGTTGCCGCTGACCCCTGCAAAAAGTGAATCACTTGTTGTGGGTGCAATCCGGAAAATCCGAACTGTGTCAACCAAAAGTGTCAAAGTCCAAAGATCCCTTGACGAGGTGTTCACAATTTGGAGAACGTCTTGCTAGCCCAGGCGCAGTGAGTTCTCTTTCAGCACCATTTCAAACCACTCTCCTTTTGCCACACTTCCTGAGTGGATGGGCCAAGAAAAGTCCGAACTTCTTGTTTACAACCCAAATGGTCTACCCAAAAAGTGACTAAAGTCCGAAACGGAACTCAGGCAGCAAGTCAAATTTTGGCTCCCCTTAAAGGTATCCAGCCGCACACCTCGTTTTTTGCACCCCAATTCCAATGGGCTTCCCGGCCACGCTTTGGCGTTCTCGGGCTCCAGCGCCCGCGCTGCCTGGGCGTCCTGTTGGGAAAAATGTGCGACCCGTGGATTCTCAGATAAAATCGGCGGGCGGTTTTCTGACTTCGAAAAGAAGGATTCCACGAGCTCCGAAGAGTCTCACGAGCTCCGAAGGGTGGCAGTAAGGATTGCGGCAGGCTACCTACAGTCTCCATGACCCCTAGAAAAAGAGGTCATAACCCTTAATTTTGGGTACTGACCCCACTTTTTAAGGGTCATGGAGACTCCAGGTCACAACACTTCATCAAGAAAGCATCTGCGCCCACAAGCGCCCACAAGCACTCACCACATCCGCCCAGAAGCGCCCACATGCGCCCATGCGCTCACGCGCCCGCCAGAAAGCCCCGCAGCACTTCCGCCCACAAGCAAGCGCCCACATGCGCCCACATGCGCCCACATGGAAGCAAACCAAGAGAGAGCCCGCGTGTGCCCACTAGCACCCACAAGCCCATGAAAAGCGCGGCGCCCGCAACACCACCCACCAAGCCAAGAGCTACAAGCCCACACCCGCAACCCCGCCCACAAACAGAGCACCCACGAGCCCCCCAAAACGAGCGCCAACCAAGCCCAGCAAGAGCGCCCCAAAAACCGGCGCCCACAAGCGCCCACAAGCGCCCGCAATGCCCACAAACCCAGAAAGAGCAACAAAGCAAAAGCGCCCACAAGCCCAGCAAGAGCCCACGAGCGCCCAAAAGTGCCCACAAGGGCCAAAAGCGCCACAAAAGCGCACAAGCGTTATAAGTCAATAAGCGCCCACAAGCCCAGCAAAAACGCCCACAAGCCCACCGACAACCTGGATTAAGGGTAAGCAGGGCGTCTTTTACCAAAAGTTCAGACACATTTGCTTTGGGCCTAGGTTTGCGATCGTCCGGAGGAACCCTCATCGTCTTGAAGCAGTTGACTTTTTTGAGGCATCGTCCACCAGCAAGAGCGCGCAAGCGCTCGCAAGCCCAGCAAAAGCGCCCACAAGCCCAGCGAAAGCGCCCACAACCCCAAGAGAGCCCACAAGCGCCCACAAGCCGCCTGCAAGCCCAGCGAAAGCGCCCACAACCCCAAAAGAGCCCACAAGCGCCCACAAGCCCGGCAAAAGCGCCTACAAACACCCACCGCCACAAGCCCAGCAAAAGCGCCCACAAGAGCGCCCAAACAGCAAAAGCACCCACAAGAACCAAGCCCAGCAACGCCAACAAGCCCAGCAAGCCCCGCAACCCAAGAGCGCCCGCAAGCGCCAACAAGCGCCCACAAGCCAGCAAAAGCGCCCAAAGCCCAGCCCCACAATCCCAGCAATAGCGCCCACAAGCCCAGCAAGAGCAGGCCAGCAAAAGCGCCCACCCACAAGTGCTGAGCCCAGCAAAAGCGCCCACCCAAGCGCCCACAAGCGCCAACAAGCCCAAGCAACAGCGCCAACAAGCGCCCACCCACAGCCGCCCACACACACCCACAAGCCCAGCAAAACCGCCCACCAGCAAGAGCGCACAAGCGCCCAAGCCCAGCAAAAGCGGCAAGCCCAGCACAAGCGCCCACAAGCCCAAGAGAGCGCACAAGCGCCCACAAGCCTAGCAACAGCCCCCGCAAGCCCTACAAGCCCAGCAAAAGCGCGCACAAGCCCAGCAAGCCCGCAAGCCCAGCAAAAAGCGCCTACAAAGAGCGCCCAGAGCCTCAAGCCCAGAAAAAGCGCCCGCAAGCCCACAAGAGCGCCAAGCCCAGCCGCCCGCAAGCCCAGCCCACAAGCCCAGCAAAAGCGCCCACAAAGAGCACCCACAAGCGTAAGCCCAGCAAGCCCAAGCGCCCGTAAGCCCAGCAAAAGCGCCCACAAGCCCAGCAAAAGCCCACCCACAATCCTCGCAAAAGTGCCACGTGCAGGCGCCCGCCTCAGCACACAACGGTGCAGCCTGTGGGCTTGTGTGCATCTTAAAGGGATACATGTGGGCGCATGTGGGCGCTTGTGGGCACTTCGGCCCGGCGGGAACAACGGGAAAAAACGAGCGGGACAACGCAAGTGCATGTGGGCGCATGTCGGCGCATGTGGGCGCCACAAACCCACAAGAAAAGCGCCCACAAGCACCCACAAGCCCAAGAAACCCTAGAAGAGCGCCAAGCCCAGCAAAAGCGCCAACAAGCCCAGCAAAAGCGCCCACAAGCCCAGCACTGCAAAAGCGCCCAAGAGCGCACAAGCGCCAACAAGCGCCCACAAGCCAGCAAAAGCGCCCACAAGCCAGCCCCACAATCCCAGCAACAGCGCCCGCAAAGCCGAGCAACAGCGCCCGCAAAGCCCAGCAAGAGCAGCCCAGCAAAAGCGCCCAGCCACAAGTGCTGAGCCACAAGCCCAGCAAGCCCAGCAAGCGCAGCAAGAGCGCCCACCCACAACCGCCCACACACGCCCACAATCCCAGCAAAACCGACCAGAAAGCCCAGCAAAAGCGCCCACAAGCCCAACAAGAGCGCCCGCAAGCGCCCGTAAGCAAGAGCGCTTCGCCAAAAAGCGCGTACAAGCCCAGCAAAAGCGCGCGCAAGCCCAGCAAGCCTCTACAGGCTCAGCTAGCAAAGGCGCTTACAAGCGCCCACAAGCACAGCAAAAGCCCAAGCGCCTACAAAATCGCAAGCGCCCACAAGCGCCCAGCACAAGCCCGGCAAAAGCGCCCACAACCTACAAGCCAGGAAAAGAGCCCACAAGCCCACAAGATCGCCAACCCACAAGCCCAGCCCGCTCACAAACCCAGCAAGCCCCGCAAAAGCGCCCGAGCACGCGCCAACGCCCACAAGCCTAAGCCCAGCAAAAGCGCCCACAAGCCCAGCAAAAGCCCACAAGCGCCCACCGAAAAGTGCAGCAAAAGCGCAGCAAAGGGTGCCACCTGCAGGTGCCGGCCTACTCACAGCAAGTGAGCCCACAACGGTGCAGCTTGTGGGCTTGTGTGCATCTTAAAGGGATGAAACATGTGGGCGCTGGGCACTTCTGGTTGATTGTGGGAAAAGAAAGAAAAACGGGATCGAGCGGGAAAAAACGGGAAAAAACGGGATCGAGCGGGAAAAAACGGGAAAAAACGGGAACGAGCGGGAAAAAACGGGAACGAGCGGGACAAAACGGGCTGACGCGAGTGCATGTGGGCGCATGTGGGCGCATGTGGGCGCATGTGGGCGCATGTGGGCGCCGGCAAACCCACAACCGCCCACACACGCCCACAATCGCAGCAAAACCGCTCACCAGCAAGAGCGCACAAGCACCCAAGAGAGCCCACAAGCGCCCACACGCCCAGCAAAAGCGCCCACAAGCCCAACAAAAGCGCCCACAAGCGCCCATAAGCAAAATCCCTTAGCCAAAAGCGCTTACAAGCCCAGCAAAAGCGCGCACAAGCAAAGCGCTTTTGCTGGGCTTGTGGGCGCTTTTGCCGGGCTAGTGGGCGCTTTTACCGGGCTTGTAAGGCGCTTGTGGGCGCTTGGGATTTTGCGTGGGCTTGTGGGCGCTTCTGGGTTTGGCTTGTGGGCGCTTTTGCTGGGCTTGTGTCGGAGCCCAGAACAGTGCATAGCCTTGTGTGTGGGCGTCGAAAACGGCAAAAAACGAGAAAAAAAACGGGCTGACGCGAGTGTGTGTGGGCGCATGTGGGCGCATGTGGGCGCACGTGGGCGCCACAAACCCACAAGCCCAGCAAAAGCGCCCAGCCCCACAATCCCAGCAAAAGCGCCCAAGCCCAGCAAGAGCAGGCCAGCAAAAGCGCTGAGCCCAGCAAAAGCGCCCACAGCCCAGCAGAAGCGCTTGGAAGCCCAGCAAGGGCGCCCACAAGCGCCCACAAGCCCAAGCCACAGCCACCAGAAGCGCCCACAAGCCCAACAAAAGCGCCCACAATCCCAGCAAGAGCAAAAGTGCGCACAACCACAAGCACTCAGAAGCACACAAACACTCACAAACACTCACAAACGCTCACAAACACTCACAATCACTCACAAACACTCACAATCACTCACACTCACAAACACTCACAAACACTTACACAAACACTCACAATCACCCGCAAACACTTACAATCACTCACAATCACCCACAAACACCCACAAACACTCACAAACACTCACAAGCACGCACGCGCTCACTCGCTCACTTGCTCACTCGCTCACTCGCTGACTCGCTCACTCGCTCACTCGCCCACTCGCTCTCTCACTCACACACTCACGCACTCACGCGCTCACGCAGCCACGCAGTCACGTAGTCACGCCGTCACGCACTCAACGCACGCACGCACTCTCTCACTATCTCACTCTCTCACTCTCTCACTCTCTCACTCTCTCACTCTCTCACTCTCTCACTCTCTCACTCTCTCTCTCTCTCTCTCTCTCTCACTCACACACTCACACTCACTCACTCACTCACTCACTCACTCACTCACTCACTCACTCACTCACTCACTCACTCACTCACTCACTCACTCACTCACTCACTCACTCACTCACTCACTCACTCACTCACTCACTCACTCACTCACTCACTCACTCACTCACTCACTCACTCACTCACTCACTCACTCACTCACTCACTCACTCACTCACTCACTCACTCACTCACTCACTCACTCACAAACACACTCACAAACACACACGCACTCAAACACGCACTCCCTTCCTCCCTCTCCGCCCTCCCTCCCTCTCTCCCTTCCCGCCGCCAGCTGTTTCTTGCACACTGATTCACGTACGCAGCGTGTGTGCGCACGGACACACAAAGCGCTGAAGTTTTACGTGCGCCTGGGTACTCACAAAAGTAGCTGGAGGTCATCCACAAACAAGCCTGCGGAGTCGCTAACACCCACAAACTCCAGACAGAGAGGGAGAGAGAGAGAGAGAGAGAGAGAGAGAGAGAGAGAGAGACAGAGAGAGAGAGAGAGAGAGAGAGAGAGAGAGAGAGCGCACAAACGCCCACAACAACGCCCGCACAAGCTCAGCAAAATGTCCAACGCCACAACCACTAAAATGGTCCAACCCCAACACGTGAGACTTTGTCCATCAACCGGTCAAAGGGTCCTTGCGGGCACTTGCGGAGAGTTTTGTGCTGTTTGGGCCTGCGGGCGCTTGTGGGCGTTGCAGGCATCTTCCTGGGCTTGTGGGCGTCGGTGTTGCGGGCGTCTTCCGGGAGCGCCGTTGCGCTCTTCCTTGTGCTTGTGGGCAGTCTTGGGGGCTTGTGAGCATGTGGGCGCCGGTCTGTGGCTGGGCTTGTGGGCAGCGTTGTGGGCGCTTGTGGGCGGGCGTCTTATTGGGCAGGCGAGTGGCACCAAGAAGCTTGGGTTCTGGGCAAATGACACAAGATCTGACCGAATTTGACAGACAGGGACAGGGAAAGCAAAAGGAGCACCCAATCTCCTTGCGGGCCCTCAACAAGACGAGCCGAATAGGTTGACGGTTAGATATGCGCGGCGCAGCTAGATGTCCAGAAATAAAACAACCTTGCGGCCAAAGGCTATGGGGTTGCGCAGCCTTTCTCAGCTGTTGGGCCAGAAGGTGTCGTTGAATGCCGCCCTTGTAAACATTAACAGGCGGCAATTTGAACCCTTCCCTTTGGATTCTCACTCCCTGATGGGTTCCTGGACATGTTAGTTGTAAACGACAACTTTGGTTGCATTGTTTGGCCAGTCCACTCAGAGTGAGGTAAACATGTTCAACCCCCATGAAAAGAAGGTTTTGAACCCCAGTAATGTAAGCGCCCATATGGACCGCTGCGGGCGCCCGCAACAGCGCAACACTGCCGCCCACAAGCGCCCACAAGCGCCCGCAAGCACTCATGAAGAACGCCCGCAACCACCCACAAGCGCCCACCAAGAGCGCCCACAAGTGCCCGCAAGCAATTATGAAGGGAGCGCCTGCAACAGTGCCGCCCACCCCCCACCCCACAAGCACCCAATGAAACCCCGCCCACATGCGCCCACAAGCGCACCCAGCAGAGAGCGTGGGCGAGCGCCCATATGCGCCGCACACCCGAAAGCGCCCAAGAAGAGCCCCCACATGCGCCCAGAAGCACCCGCCAAGAGGAACGCCCACAGAGGCAACAGTGCTGCCCACAAGCGCCCGCAAGCACTCATGATGCACGCTTGCAAGACTTCCGTCCTTGTGGCCCACATGCGCCCACAAGCCCCACGAAGGAGCGCCCACAAGCGTCCGCAAGCGCTCATGAACATCGCCCGCAAGACTTCCGCCCACAAGCGTCCACCAAGACAGCCCACCAAGACAGCCCACCAAGAGAGGCACAAAGGGAGCCGACAGCGCCTGCAAGCGTCCTTGAAGTGAGCGCCCACAACGAAATGCCATTCCTTCAAAGCAAGCCGAAACTGGCTGATGCTGGCCGAGGCGGGCAGCACGAAGCGTGTACAATAAAAATGTGTGCTCGCGGAGCTTACCCTGACACCTGCGTTGTCACTCCCACTTGCAAGCGCGAGCTCTACGTTCAAGGGCTGCTTTGTTTCCTGCTGTTTCATGTTTATTTGCTGCTGTTTCCTGATGCTTCCTGCTTCTTCCAGCTCTTTGCAAGGCCCCGAAAACAAGAGGCCCCACAAGGGATTTGCTGATTGCTACCCTTCACGTTGGTCATCGTTTGTAGCAGCCCTGCGCGAGTCCAAAAACAGGAATCCTTACATTATACACCTGAACATTGCCTCGTAAATGGAGGTGTCCCTTTGGTGTTGAAAAAGCCGTGTTTCAAATGGTTGCAACATGTACCTTTTAAGGAGCCCTGAAAAAGGACCATGGACCATTCCCTTCCAACGGCGAGTGATTGTGCAGAACCGGCGCTCCTCGCGCGCGCCTTCGTAGTCCTCCAGCTTGATTCGGCATCTGGGAGCCGGGCACGCGACGAGACGACAAGTTCTGCAAACCCCATCCCTTCAAAAATGGGGGCATTACCCAAAATAAAGGGGTCATGGACCCATTTTTAAAGGGTCATGAAGACTTCAGGTACCCCAAATCCCAACAGTCAAACAACAAACCACTCCCTGTAACTAGGGGGGTGAGAGGCAAAAAGCAGGCCGGGGAGGGTGCTGGGCATGATCCACTCCGAGTCAAAGGATGATGGCGTGTGGGTGGTTCAGCTTCGGTACCCAATCAAAGGACATTCCTCTAGCTCTGTGTCCCCCATTTTGGCGGCTACATCCATGCGCCCCATCTGGGTGTCGTTTTGCCGGCCCAACTCGGCCTGCAGCAAAGCGGCTCTCGAAGCTTGCAGGTTCACTGCGGCGAGGGGGTGGCTGGTGCTCATATGTTTTACCCAGAACAGATTCCACACGACATAAAAGATGTCGCTGGCCGCTGGGTCAAACGTCCTTGCGAAATGAGGCAGCAGCAGGCTTCCAACCAGAATGAATAAATCTGATATGGCTTTCATTATCTCCTGTAAAAAAAAGTGTGCACGAAAAAGGCTGCACATTGCGTTTCATACACCCCAGCGGAAAAGGGCAACATGAAAACCCTGCACTACTCCTGCACTCAGCTAAACTCACGCAATCAAGGCGCTGTGCTCAAATGTCGTTCCTTACAAGCGTGCACAAAAGCACAACACACAACTACTGGATTTATCATGAGCGACCCAACAAGCCCAGCACGATCTTCCTCAAAAAAGGGGGTTGGGGGGGGGGGTGGGCGTACGTAACACCTAAAAGGGCTCCCTCAACACACATACACACCCCAAATCTGAAGCCGCCTAGAAAACAAAAAACATATGTATTTCCAGCAGTGATAGATTCGCTTTAAAACCAAGAAGGGACATATAAAAAACATGGATGCTTGAAACTCACGTCCATCCGACTGGTCGATCGGACTCTCGCTTAGCTTCCCTGCTGGGCTCGGCTGCACAGTGCACTGGCGCGGCTCTGGGCGTCTTCCGCTGCCTGCAGTGCCTTCGACAGACTCGACAGAACGCCATGTCCATTCTTTCCAGGGATCCGTCTTGTTAGAAAACCTTGGACACCCAGTGAAAACGGCTGATTGTTTAAAAGAACGATGGTTGAAAAGAATGGGAAATCGACCCCTTGATCAGTTCTGAGGTGGTTATAGCCAAATGGGCTAATGTCTTTTCCAGTTAAGCTTGCCAGGATTCGGGCTTGTCTTTTTTTTGAGGGTACCCCTTTAGTGGTCGGGTTTCTTTGAACCAAAGTTGATCACCATTTTCTGTGCCGGGAGCCCGGCTCAGACTTTTCCCAAACTCCAGGATGTACCCCTTCATCCCCCTTCTCTCGCCCCCGTTCTCTCCAACAAGCCCCAACCCTACCAGGTACCACTGGCAGCAAAGGACACCCTCCATGTGCGCTTTCGCCCCCTGGCCAAAATAGAAACAAAAATCCAGTAGCGAAATCGATTCCCTCTTAGAACACCAACAGAGGAAAATCAAACACATATTCCTTTCACCACGTCCAACGGATCATTATCTAGGTCCTCCAGTAGAGAGGTTGGAATAAGGGTTCCCTTTGTGCTGTAGTCTATTTGAGTAGGGGAACCCTCCCCCAAAAAAGGAAGGGTAAAAGGGCACCAATCGCTGGGGGACTTACTTCTTCTTCACCCAAGCGGGCGGATCCCACGGAAACCCCGGCGCCGGGTGAATCGCCGCCCCGCCGCCCGAGTTGCCGCCGACGCGCCGCGCCGAGAGTCGCCGCGTCGCCTCCGAGAAGAGCCGCTCCGCGGCGCGGAAGTCCTGGGCCTTGAAGGCGGCCACCGCCGCCTTCCGTCCGTCGAAGGAAGACGAGCGGAATGGGTGGAGCTCATGTCAGGACCCCCCAATGGCTGGCAAAGCCCAAAACAGTCTGGGGGTTAGTCCATCGTATGTTTAATTGAAAAAACAGTCTAGGGGTAGTTCATCGTATTTTTGGTGGGGGAGAGGGGGCTCATGTGAGTCACAATCAAAACCGATCGGTGTTGCAATGGTCTACCCAGAACCATGTGAAGGATCAAGAAGGCGGCCGCAGCATTTTACGTATGGTTGGGATTGTCCCTTACTAACCTTCAGCTACCCGGGCTTTGATTGTGGCTCATGTGAATCGCTTTTTGGAAGTGCCTTACAACATCTAGGGGTTTGTTCCTCGTGTCTTTCCTTTTTTGCGGGGGTGCCTTAAAACATCTAGGAGTCAGGTTCATCGCGCTTTTTGTTTGTTGCTTTTTTTTTTGTGGGGGGGGGAGGGGCGGGCGGGCCTTGAAACATCTACAAAGGGGGTGTAAACAATGGATTGTTTGACTTAAGGTCATATTAAGGTTCATCCTATTTGAGGGGTTGCGCCTCCGTTTTGAGACGTCCAGATCCTTCTGGCCGCCATGAAGTCATTGGCACTCTGAGACGGCCATACAATATTCAATGGTGGGCCACCCTGCAACCGCTGAATTCCATACCTGGCCTCCTTCTACCGCACCAGTCGCATTTGCGACTGGAACTCACGCTTTCTGCGAATGGAGTGGTCATCCCCATGACTACTTCATCGCTTGAGAGGGGATCCCTTGGCATCGCAGAACTTGGTCCTAAGCCCACGTTTTCCAACACAACGAGTGAAGTTGAAACATCCTGCCAGCTTTCAATGCTACGGTCACCTGGTGATTACGTCCATGCCGCTTCCTTCAAATCGCCAGGTGGTGCATTGTGAAGCACCCCGAGCCGAGCCTGAATCCAACCAAAAACCAACCACCCCCAAACCCAGCATTCAATCAACTCAGACCATCCTTAACTAACTCGACACCTTGGTTGAGCCCCCCCCCCCCCCCCGAAACCTGTTAGCTCCACAGAACTGCAACCGAATCCCGCATCAACTCCCCCCCAAACAACAAACTCCATAAAGAAAACACATATATACATATTAAATATATAGATAGATAGATAGCGTATTGACTCCCTACAAGACCAGGCAACATGTTGTAAGGTAATCGTCCGCATTACTCAGCCGAGCTTCCATCTCTCAACGAAATGTCTTTCTCACATGGCTCGCCGGAGGCTGAGTGGATTGGCTCTGCAAGAGGGTTGAAGTAAGTTCTTTGGGATCTCGAAAAAGGCCCAAGTCGGTAATTTCCTCTTGAAGTCTCCCTCTTCTTTCTTTGGGTGCCCTCAATTATGTCCTCAGATTGGGGTCTCGTTTGGAAGGAGTTGTTTAGACAACACCACGTCTCGACATGAAGTCCGGTTTCAGTTGGTATTTCAAGGGCGACCAACAGAAACCAGCTATTTCAGGATCTGTATGTTGAGAGTCCCATCCCTTGAGCACTCGGGTGCTTGATTGAAACCCACAACCACCTGGAGGGTACCGCCTGGAGGGACCACTTTGAAGTTCTTGAATCGTGCAAATCGCCCAAATCCCCACCAGAGGCTGGTCAAGCCAGGGCTACAAACTGTAGACTCCTTGAAGTCAGTGTGTCTGTTCTACCAAGGCAATCGGTTTGTTCTGTCTCACATGTGCAGACCAGTACATGTCTCGGCTTTGATCATGTCTGTCAGGCAAGTATGGCCAATACATTCTCCAGCTTTGTCCATCTGGCGAACGGCGAGGGCGGCTGATACCGTTGCAACAGATTCTTGGGAGCGCAAAGCAATATGATGCACACATGCACATGCAGTCTTGGCCTCACGTTGGCGAACGACATGGGTGTCGTGCCATAGAGTCAACCCCTATTGCAAACAGCGTCACTCAGAGGCCGTCCCTGCCCATCCAGGGAAAAAGCTGACATTGTTTTCGGGGTTGACCATTGGTTGATAACGCACCAAACACACATATATATATATATATATGGGATTTTGGAGTTTGGAATCCACGAAACGATTGAGACCCAGAATCCATGCTTGCATTGTTGCTCCGATGCTTGATGCCCATTTCAACTTGTCTCCACTGAGATCCAACGCCACCCAGGCCCCGCAAGGGTGGCGAGAGGTCTACCTCGACCACCACGCCCAAGGACCGTGGATCCTTCGATCGAGTAAGTCCGAGTAAACGACTTGCCATGCCCAACCATGCCTCAGGGCTTTTTCCTTCTAATCGACAATCATCACAACATCTTAAGATTGATTCCCGGTGGGAATTCGCATTTCCAAAAGTGATACTCAAATACATGCAACCGCTTGATCCACACTCACGTGTTTGGGGTCCGGGGCTGGTGTGGGGCCAGGGTTGTTCGAGGTGCATCGAAAGAAGTTGAACCCCAAGAAAGAAGCCTTCATCGGTGAGGAAACGCCCCCGAGATCCATCTACAATTTCCCCATTGCATCTCATGCATTAAGTTGGTTGCTGTTGACCCTGCAAAAACCTTAACTTGTTAAATTCGTTTAGTGGAAAACCCAACTTGATTTCAACCAAAAAGTTAAAGTCTAAAGATCCAACCCACTAGCAGTCAAGTTAAGGCCTTGCGTGTTGCATGTTTGCTTCAGCTACCCGAAGCCGGAGCCCCATAGCTCAGTCCATGTGGAACCTTCTTCTCTGACTGCCTAGAGGCAGGTGCCGGGTCAAGATACCCTTCCCACATGATCGTGGCATTTGTGGGAGGAATTTCTGGACCAATGTCCTCTTTCAGGGACCCTCTGTCAGGTGCCATGTTAGTGGGAGGGAGGGTATCTGGCATTCTTTGTGCACATTGCAAACTACACGTCGCGGTCAGTTATGTTACCAGCAGAATCGGGCCGCACCGCCATCCCACACATAATCAAGAAGCTGAGAGCTGGACACATCCCATTTGGGGAAAACGGTGGGTTGTCAAAACATGCCTTGAACTTCTAATGACAGGATTAGAAGGGATGGTCATGTGTCATTTGTGGGAAACGTAGACGGCCATGACTCCTAGTATCCGAGGCTGCTGATGTGTGAATGCACGCTGAGAGCTTGAAACACAGGGTTGCTTTGTTTCAGTGCCACGGTAGACTTAAACCAAAGGCTTCGCCTTCTTGGGGCAACGAACCACACTGGGGGCAATCAAACAAGGGAACCCTGCCTAACATGCTCTCCATGACAATAGCATATTGGTAAAGAATCGGCTGCGGATTAAAGTCGATTGTCTCGACCCCCTCCAACAAGCATAGGGCAAAAAGGAGCACACTCATTGGAGTAGTCCATGAAAGGAACCAAGAGAGGAGCAAGATTGGGAGATCTGTAATCATCGACCCCAAGCTCCGCAAAAAGAGAAAGGCCTCTGGCAAAGTGGTACGCGAAAGCTTTCCTGACATCGTCCCAAGTCAGGGCCTCCCGTCCCAACGCCCATGAGATTGATAACAAACCCTCCGCTTGCTGATTGAAATACACTCGATGCTGGCCATCAACTTGGTGTGTCTCAACAAGATCTTGGAGAACCAACAATTCATAGATGGAAACCTTCGTGGCCTAAGGGAAGTCCATTCAAACAAACCGCCGAACACATGCCACGCAGGTCTTAGAAATCCGGAACCTCCAAACCGGCTGGTGTCCCTTTGCCTCCACCGCCAAATGTTTTTTCTCAAACCCAAAAGGATACGAAGTTTAAAGGGACCACGCCCCATGGCTTGTTGATCCGTGAGTTGAACTTTCAGCACAAAGCTTTAGGACCAACGTGGGCGTGTTTATTTCAGAGTTCTGTTTTTTAGGAGAAACTATTTGAAACTATTTATAAAAATCCCAGAAACTATTTGAGACTATTTGTAAAAATCCCAGACTGTTTGAGACTACTTATTAAAAAACCTAGAAACTGTTTGAAACCATTTATAGAAACACAGCAATTTTTTTTGAGACTATTTGTAAAAAAGAAGCAGGCAACCGTTGGTGTATGTGCAAAAGTAAGTGCCTTATTTGAGCAAGAAGGCAGACAAATGGACACTGTCTATAACCATGTTTTAGGCACTGGGCGCTTTTGGACCTTTCGGTCCAAAAACAAATAGAACTTACCTCAACAAACGGAAACTAGTTGAAACTTTTTCTATAAATTCAGGAAACGATTTGAAACTATTTGTAAATTACAGGAAACAATTCGAGACTATTTTTACAATTCCTGGGCAATACTT
Organism: Effrenium voratum; assembly: GCA_963377175.1. Taxonomy (NCBI): domain Eukaryota; class Dinophyceae; order Suessiales; family Symbiodiniaceae; genus Effrenium; species Effrenium voratum. The sequence continues at coordinate 48,526 of CAUJNA010002558.1, forward strand.
GAAACATTGTTGTGTTTTAATGTTGGGGAAGCTATTTGAAACTATTGATAAATGTTTAGTAAGCTCTCTGAAACTAGTTATAAACCGACGTCTGCAAGCTATCTGAAACCGTTCATAAAAACAAATGAGTTAACTACTTTGAAAGATGCATAACCATACAAACTACTTCTGAAATTTGGAGAAGCTATTCGGAGCCAGTTTCGAAGGTTGTGCGTTTATTCACATGTATCATTTGGTATTCCCATTGGTATTCTCAAACAGCAAGGGAATACTGAGTACAGCGACAGCAAGAAAGTAAATCGCCTTGAGCCGCCCAGTTCTGCAATTCTTTGCCTTGACAGTGTGTTTCCGCAATGGGGGGGGCAGAAGCTTAAGTGTCATGTCTGCGCTGGTTGTTAGCATTATTTCGGAAGCGGGTTGAGCGGCAAGGGGCCTTGCCCAATTGAACGATTTGCGAGGACGAGGTGGGCGCAGACGGTTCGTCAGCATTGAACCAACCATTCTACACGGCACAGCTGCCACACATTGTAGTTTTTTGTGTGTTGCTGGTGCAGTGGCAAGTCGAAAAACGAAGAAGATCGCAAACCCGCTGAGCTGTTGTCTTCTGAAGGATGTGCAGCTGAGCACATCGCGATGCGGCGTGCTGTGCGGCACGCAGAAAAAGCCTGTGGCAATTGTGTCAACCAGAAGCGGCAGGCGCTTGCAGTAAGTTTCAAGTTGGCGGCCCGACGTGAACGCAATCGGCGGAAAGGAGGTTGTTTGGTGGCCGCGCGAGGTGATGTCTCATCATGCAGGTTTCGCTGGGCGTTGCCGTCGGTGGCCGAACCTACGCCGTGTAGAAAAAATCGTCACGGCAACATCCTGACAGAGACGCTGCTTCCACAACAAAGCCTCTCTTCAGCTGGCATCAAGTGTGTAAGGTGATGTGATGCGCCCGAGGGCATGCTTTCTTTGACTTTTGGTTGCGCAGGTATCCAAATGGTGCTACGCAATGGTTATGGTACAAAGAAAAGGTTATGTTCTGCCTCTGGATTCGGATCCCGGCCAGGCATCCAATTTGTTGGCCAACGCAAAGGCCGCTTGTTTGCGAGTGATCTGGTTGCGGACTTGTAGTGTGACTGGATGCCCACCTAGGCAAACCTAACTGCAACATGTTGCGTGGCAACTTCCTCTACTTGTATTTGCCCCAGCGAAGAATCACTGAGAGTTGGTCTTGCGCTGTTGGCAGTCTTCACGCAGCTCACAGAGCCCTAAGCCAAGCTGGGATGGGAAAGGTCAGGAGGCGGGCCGCCGGCTTACTGCGAACGCCCCGGCGGCCCGCGGAGTCGCACCGGCCACCTGTAGTCCGAAAGGCTGCGCAGCTCGCTGAAAGCTAGCTGCGCGCTGGCCCAACACAAAAGCCGCGTTAACTTTGCCCGTGGCTCGGGCGGACTGACGGTGTCAAGCGGGGTGTGAGGGGGACCGGCCGGACCGGTCGTGGACTGACGGGGACGGGCCGGGGACTGACGGGGACAGCCGTGGACTGACGGGTGTGTGGGCTCACGCAAAACCTCACTTAAAACAGTAGTGGAAACTATTTCTAAATTTTCCGGAAACCATTTGAGACTATTTATAAAATCTTGATAAACTATTCGAAACCATTTCTAAATTTGCTGACTTTATCAAAGACCGGGGCCCAGAGACTTGGGTCGTAGCCTGGGTTGGCAGGGTGGCGGTCATTCCCCGCAGACCCGCTCTGCAGAACCCGCCTCCCCCCCCGGCCCGGCCAGCCCGCCTAAGCCCACGAATTTGCCAAGCTGGCGAAGGAGGCGGGGCTCGGGCTCTCGCACTTGCGCTGCGCCTAGTGGGTGAGTGCCCTGGCAACGCCCCAGGTTCTTCATGGTCGGGCGTGCTGCTTCAAAAAAGACACAAACCGCTGCGATCTGTTGCAACACTTCACTCCTGCTTTGAGAGTCGCCCCAAGCCTTTTCAAACCATTGCCTGCTTTTTCCAGATCCTGATTTAGAAATAGTCTCAAACCGTCCCGAACCGTTTCCCGCTATTTCTAAATCCTGTTTTAGAAATAGTCCCAAACCGTCCCGAACCGCTTCCCGCTATTTGTAAATCCTGTGTTAGAAATAGTCCTAAACCGTCCCAAACCGTTTTCCGCTACTTCTAAGTCTTGTTTTAGAAATAGTCCCAGACCGTTTCAAACCGCTTCCCGCTATTTCTAAAACGATTTTAGAAATAGTTCCAAACCGTTCGAAACCGTTTCCCGCTATTTGTAAGCATTGCGCTGCCCAGAGCCACTTTTCGCTTCGCATAGTCTCAAATAGTTTCAAATAGTTTCAAATAGTTCCGGCTTCAGCATGCTTACAAATGGTCGCAAACCGTCCCAAACCGTTCCCCGCTATTTTTAAAATCTGTTTAGAAATAGTTCCAAACCGTCCCGAACCGTTTCTCGCTATTTTTAAAAACATGTTTAGAAATAGTCCCAAACCGTTTCGAACCGCTTCCGGCTGTTTCTAAATTTGTTTTAGAAACAGTCCCAAACCGTCCCGAACCGTCTCCCGCTATGTCTAAAACCTGTTCCCAAACCGTCCCGAACCGTTTCCCGCTATGTCTAAAACTTGTTTTACCCCAGACCGTCCCTAACTGTTTCATGCTGTTACAACCTCCTGCTTTAGACAGCCCGTTTGTTGGCGTTGTTGCCACCAGCGCCAACGCAGATTTCTCTATCAGCCAACATGTGGCTTGAACATGTTTTCCAACGGGCCAGGTTGTGTTGCGCAGCTGCTGTTGCAATTCTGGGCCTGCTTGTCTTGACTGGTGTGATGGGGTGAGCTTTCAGGCGCGCCGTGCTTTCGCTACGAATTGCAAGCAGTGGTGTCAGGGGGCCAAGAATCGGCTGCGCCTCAGTCTTCTCTTGCAACTCCTGCGCGCCTTTGTTCGCGAATGGATGACGTTTCCTCGGAGTTAGAAACAGCCTCATTGCAGCCCCCCATGATTTGTTGTTGGGAGCCTCATAGCAGTTTTCTCTGATTTACGAACAGTCTCACATAACTGCTTTTTTGATTCAAAAGTAGTCTCACATAGTTTCCCTTTAGCTCATAAATAGTCTCACATCGCGTCCCTTTGATATGTACGTAGTCTCACATAGTTTCCTTTGATTTATAAGCGGTGTCACATAGATTCTCCTTGACTTAAAAATAGCCTCTTGTAGTTTCCAAATAGTCTCCTGTAGTTTCCTTTGATTTAAAAATAGTCTTGTGTAGTTTCCCTTTGATTTGTAAGTAGTCTCACAAAGCTTCTTTGTTATGTATAGATAGTCCTACATAGCTTCTCCTTGACTCATATAAAATATCATAGCTTCTCTTTCATGTAGAAATAGTCTCAAATAATTTGTATTGTATTTTTAAATAGTCTCACGTAGTCTGTCTTTACTTATAAAGAGTCTCAGATAGCTTTTCGATCATTTATAAATAGTCTCAAATAGCTTTTTGATTATTTATAAATAGTCTCAAATAGTCCCTGCCCTTGCCCCCTTGCCAACAGATAAACAGGCCGACGTTAGTCCCAAACAAAGCTGGAAAACTGGAAAAAAAAGGTCAGATCCGGTCGATTCGCTGGCAACATTCCTTGCTTGCTGTTGACCCCTCTGCAAGCAGTGAAACAGTTCTTGTAGGTTTCATGCAACACCCGAAAGATGTCAACCAAAAAAAAAGAAAAGCAATCAAGGCTCCAAGGCTATGGCTGGTCACTTGGCCCGGTTCCCAGGCCCCTCCTCCACGCTGGAGACCCGGTCTCCGATGACGAAGGGTCTGTCCACCAGTCGCAAGGAACTCTCCTGGCGGCGCTCCCTCGCTGCCAGCATCTTGCTGGCTGGTGCCATAGGCAGGGAATGAGGGAATGACCCCTATAAACCATCCAACTTCTGGTTTCCTTTAAGCGGATCCCTGGATTCATTCCCACATTCCCTACTGAGCACCAGCAAGCTTGCTAGTTCTCAGGGAACATAGGTGTGTCATGCCCCTCCTTCCATTGCCGAGAACCAGCAAGTCATGATGCAATGCAATGCTTGGAAGTAAGAAATGATGGTCGCCTTCTATAGTGGAACCTGGAAGTGGGCTATCTAAACCATTCATGCAAGCCCCCAGCTGGAAACCTCTTAATACTGTACAGCACAGAGTTCTGGGTAGGCCACTTTGGTACCAGGTCTTGAATGCTTTGGCTGGCTCACTGGAAGTGGCAAACAGACACTTGACAGCAAGGCTGCAACAAACAACTCATTTCAACCAGACCAACCAGACTGCCGTGCTTCGCCCCAATCAGCCCCACGATTTAAGATCCAAATCACCCGTGCATGCTGCGACTCCGGCGCTTCCGTGCCCTGCGTTGAGGGCAGCGCATGAAAGCTTCTAGAGAACTCTGAGAACCACCCTTCTACCCTGTCTCCGTTCCTCAGCGCATTCACCTCAAAAAGCAACAACACCTGTTATACTTGTTGTGCTTCCAGTATGAAGTCCAGGAATTTAGGGAGTGCGTTTAGCCCCTCTCCCACAGTCAAGCAAGTTGACAGGATGGGGTCGGACTATCTTCTTGATTAGGCTCATGGTCCACTTCCACAATTGGTGGAAAAAGGGTCATCAACGCGCTTCCGGCCAATCAGTTGCGATAGCTCATGACCGGCGATTCCATTTCGCCACGCGGTGGAATGGGGAGCCATCATGTGTGATGTCTCAAGTCCGTACAGATCAAAGCTTGATTGGATCTTTAGACTTTAGCTTGTTGGGAACATTCCGTTCCCCATGTGATGCATTTGTTTCAAGGGGATTCTTCGGAATATGGTCCGGAAAAATTATTCCCCTCCACACAACATCATAACACGAAGAAAACGATCCCCCCCTCAAACGGAGATGTTGCTTGTTGTGGGGGACCCTTTTTCGGGCTTTAGGTTATAGGGGCAATGACAAGGACACCGCAGGGAATCCCCAAATTCTCACACGAACCCACCGAATAAGCCTTGAAAAGCCACTGGTCGCGATCCGTAGCATGGGTTCCATGCTGGTCAACAGGAGCTACTTTAGGTGTGTCTCAAATAGGGCACCAACCAAAACGCCGAGTTTTTCTTTTTGGCTTCCCTTCCGCACCACTCCAAAACTACCCCCAGCTCCTCAGCTCCCGGAGCTGCCCTCAAAAAGACAAACGGCCCATCACGCTGTCCTTCATCCAAAGCGCCGGTGTCTGGTTCATGGACTCGCCCATCCAGGAGACGCTGCAGCGACCAGGCAACTCCTCGAGACCCATCTGTGCCACGGGATGTGTGCGTGCGTGAGGGAAAACCCCCCAGTCCACTTAGAAAAGCCCTTCAAAGAACTCGAAACATAGGCAAACATATATCTATCACTTCTCCTCCCAAGCCAAATTTGGATCCTGATGAATCTCAAGTAGGAGAGTCGTATTCTATTATTGTTATTAGTATTATTATCATTATCATTATTAATTATTATTAGAGCCGTTGTTGTTTCATGTTGAGACATTTCGGCCATGCTAAGTTTGCATCGTCTCAGACGTCCCGTGGCCATGGGGGGAGCAATCAGGGCACCTGTGCACTTAGGGCTTAGGAGGCCACCGGCGTGCCAAAGGGGCAAGTTCTTTCCTGGGAATCTCATGAACGGAAATGTCAAAATAGGGGTACCCCAAAACTGGTGTGCTTACCATTGGTCTCCCTTCACACCCCTTTTATTACAGGGGTGCCCTCCAAAACATACAACATAGATGGTCGTTCTCGAGGGTTCGGCTTGGCCCATCAAGCTCTGTCCGCTTCCGTGATGGGTGCTCACTGCAATGTGCTTTGACCACTGCTCTGCCGCCTGTCGCATGGGTTCCCACAGTCCAAGAAGATTCCAACATCCTTTTGGCCTCCCTTCCGGTCATGTGTTTAAAGATATTTGGGTGTGTCCGTATTGAGGGAACCTCGTTTTTTGTGGATTCAAAGGAAAACCAAAAGCACATCACCATTTTGGAGGGTCCAACCTCAAAAAAGACACAGCCAGGCGACAGCCATCTAGCACCATGACTAAAGTACGTCGCACGTGGCTTCCCCAAAATCCTTCGATTCAAAGCGCTGGCCCAGTCCTCCTCAGAGGAGTCGTCATCGTAGCCTGCGACTTGGTACACCTGCAGAGAGCTCGCAGGCCCTTAGATCCCCCGCAATCAGTTTAACTTTTAGTGGGTTAAATGGAAACTACCACTAAACACTAAAAAGCCAAAAGGCTCAAGGCAATGGCTGGGAGCCACCAGCTAAAGTTTGATCTGGTTGGTCGTAGACCCCCCACGCAAGAGAAGAAACACCTGGAGTCTCCATGACCCTTTAAAAATGGGGTCATTAGTCCAAATTGAGGGGTTACTTGTGAAGAGGGCGCTTTTTGCTGCCAACTATCGGCTTAAACATGTGCCATGGATTGACCTCCTGGACAAGTCGCTTTTGCAAAGGCTGCCCACAAACCGTGGGAACTTACGGGGGTCCGATATTCCTTCATTCGTATGGGCACCCTTGAGTGGACATCATTCGTGATTCATGCCCAACCACTTTTGAGGTGGCGCCCCACCAAGAAAACAACAGCAAAAAAGAAACACTAAAAAAAACAAAACAAACACAACAGAACAACCAAAAGCACGCAATGAAACAAACACAACAACAATCAAACACACACACACACAAAAAAAAAAAGAAGTGAGCCATAGGCTATGCATCCCGCCGCCGCAAAGCGCGCAGACCATTCCCGTTCGCCGCCCGCCTGGCCACGGCTCATGCGCCTGCCGGAGGTCGAGGGGAAGAACCCCAAAGGGACAGCCACCCGGGCGATGGGAGAAAAAGCCGCGGAAAAAACGAGGAATTGTGTTGAACAAAATTCTTGACATGTACACGTAGTCTCAAGATACCATCCAAAACGGGGTGTCAGATTCCCTTCAGCTTACTTTCAACACATTCCCACGGAGGATTCCAGTCCCAAGAGAAGCCAAACGAAAACCAACCACCTGCAGAAAGCCCTCCTGCGTCCCTCTTGGCTTTTGCTGGAAACAAGCAGAAAGGAAACCAAGAGTACCATCAAAAAACAGACCCGGATGGGAACCAAATGGCCATGGGTCAAAATCCCGTACCCCAGTGAACATCCCAATCCCAACTAAAATAGCTAAAATGGGTGGTGCACCGAAAACCCCCCAAAATGGTACCATTGGTTTTTGACCCACAGCCAAATGGAAAATTTAATGAAGTTATAGCGGTCGGGTTTTGTGCGAACCGCGGGCCTCATCGTCTGCTTCTTGCCGCGCCGGAGCTCCACGATGTCACTGGGCGAGGCTGGGATCGGAGTTCCACGTTGGACGGGAGGGTACCCCTTAGATGGTCTGGAAGAGAGGGCTGATGCAATCAAACATGAGTCTGCAGAATACTTTGAAATACTTTGAATCCAAATTAAGTCATGATCATGAAACAAAATAATGCGTGCCAGCGTTCAGCCCATGTCATTTTAAAGACCTCCCTGAGCCTGTACGAACCAGCTCGGGCGTGAGAATGTCCGCTCCGACAAAACACCGAATGGTTGGAATGGCTTTAAGCACTAACTGAAATATTAACTGGCACATCAAATGTAGATTGAGTCACGATCATAGCAACATGCTAGCAATCCGGCTCAGCAAATTGGACTCCGAACTAGACTTCCCGATGTTCACTGAAACAGAAGGCTTGAACTGGGAGAGGTTAAGGACAGCTGATACGATGGATGCCCAAAATTTCACATGCAGAACTCGCCACCACACATGGCGTGGTGCACAAACTCCATATGGAAGAAGAGGAACAGGGCTCTCTGCACTTGGTAGTTTCCAGTTTGGCGAGGAGGTGCGGCAAGCCGCAACCATCTGGTGCCTGATGCGGCTGGTGCACTTGGAAGCTTGCGGGCATTAACCGCATTACATGACCCAGCTATGGACACTTGGCTCCTGGCATGCTGTCACATACCTCACATATGTCACTTGAAAATATATCTTTCTTGAGCGGATTGGCGAAGCAAGTTTAGCTCTGTACTTGCCTTTCAAATGGGTTTCCAAAAACGTAAAGTCCAGGAACTTAGGGAGTGAGTGCTTAATCTCAGTTGTTTAGCGGCCCTGGAAAAAAAGGCAACCCTTTTTGGGGAAGACCACTTTTAGTGGGGCAGCCACCAAAACAAAAAGGGAAAAAGGGTGCCACTGAACAACTGAGTAATACAAGATATATATATATATATATGTATGCATATGTATTACACGAGGACAGATTGTGTATATTCGAGCCAGTCCTCCCCTAAACCTCCTGCACACTGCGCGGCACATTCATTTTCCTGCGAACTTCTCCGCGAGCTCTTTCTGCACCTTAACGCACACTGAGCCGCGGAACCTGTAACTTCTACAACCCAGACGCTCCCGCTTGATTTAGGGCCCTCAAACAACCAGGCTTTGAGACCCCAAACACCTGCGGGGTGTCTAATGGAGGGGTCTGGGTCTTTTAGTGAAAGCCCCAGGAGCCTCTGCGAAGATGGAGTGGAACGATTCTTATGGGTGCGTGTCAAGTCGTTGGTGGTTTGCCTTTTGGTGTTGTTTTGAAGCAAGCTATACAGGGTACCCTGAAAAGACATACACCCATATTATGTGCCTTACTGGGGTTTGGGGCACTGCTCAACTCTCCCACAAGCGAACTGTCAGTGCGACGCTAATGAATCATGCATATATGGACCTCTTACTTGAGTGGATTGACACAACAGTCTGAACCTTTTGCTTACAAAGTCTTCTGCCCAAGTCAAGCTACCTCGCGAAATGCCGAGCGCCTCGCAGCAAAAGGTTGCAACGTGTTGGGCACATGGCGTTGAAGCCGTCAGCTGGAATCCACCCAGGGATTTCATCCCCTTGAAGACTGAAAGGACGATTTAAAGCTTGGCTCTTCAAAAAGTGCTTCACTTTTTGTGGGTCCAACGGACAATTCGAAAGATCCATCACCAAATAGCCATGAAGAACGGGTTTTCACCTGGGTTTGGATCGGGAGGTTGCTGATATTGCCGAAATCTGCGGCACACCAAAAATAATATGCTCATATTCTAGTCCAAATTTGGTGTAGCCTGAAATATACAGAAATCTTGGAGCATACCCATACTAGGCTCACAACAAACCAAATGAATCGAACGCCACTGATGGAAACCAAAGAGGGTTGTCTCAAATTGAGGGAACCCAGCAACATGTGCTTGAGTTTCGCTTTATATACACCCAAGCTCTCAAAATTAGGGACCCCCCAACAACATGTGTTTGAGTTTCGCCTTAAAAATTAACTATAAACTGAGGTTCGCTAAAACCAAAGCAACTGCCAAGTTGCACCTTCCGCTTTGAGGCGGCAGCTCCTGCGAAAACCCAGCCGAGAGAAATCCAGCTAGGGGCCAAACTTATCAAATGTTGCTTCGCTAAACAAAAACACAGCGGTGTGCAGGTTCAGCCCCGTACTTTGTGTTGGTAGCACAAAGTAAAGAAAAACAACGAAAAAGTCGTTGTGCAGCAGGGTTGTGCACAATGACCACTTCTGTGATTCAACAAAAAGCGCTTCCCAAAGACTACCCCCCCATATAAAGGGGGAGTTTCCCTTCTATCACAAATGAGGGGATAATCCCTTGATCCCACAACCCTGCAGGTTTTAGCCCCTTCTGTTGTCCTGGTACCCACTGTAAAGGCCTAAATAAGTAGAACGGGGCTGCGGGCAGCCTGGGAAATGGCAACCAACCCCCTGATTTATTTGTAGAGGGGTGCGTTGTAACGGGCACCTGAATCAGGTCAACATTAACACATCGCAAAAGAAGGTGGCTGGCTCCGCGGATGTTTCTTTTATGCCCAACAAGGGCCTTTCTGTGTAGTTTACCTCTGAAGTTGAGAGAAAAACAGGGAACTCCGCACTAAAGCTGTGAGAAGCATAGTCTCAGGGAATATTTGTTGAACTCAGTGCATTGTGAAACCTTTGATTTAACAATTGTCCATAGTTCCAGTCTAAATTAAAATGTCCAGATCTGGGTAAAGCTCAAAACTGGGCCACACATTGGAACTTGGAGCCAAAAGTCGTCCTCGCAGGGTGGCCTGAAAAGTATTGAAAGGTTAGATTTGGAGGCTGGGCGGGTGGGTGGGTGGGTGGATGCCTATCCCAGATTTGGAGGCTGGGTGGAGCGCACATCTCAAAAAAAGGAAACGGGTCTTGGTATCTATATATCTGCTTCTCAGAACAGTGATCCCCTAAACATGGTTGGTTCCTTTCCCAGAGGGTCCCTTGGTACCTAAGGAGGTACTTAGACCGACCCCTTTTTACCCAAAAGCCATCCTCATGAGGTACCAAGGGACCCTCTGTTCCTTGGGGCGATTCTTGAAATCCCCACCTGGGGGTTCCAAATTCCATTTTGAGCACTGCCCCTTACCGGCCAGGTCTTCGATCCTGGCCGACGGTCTTTGGTCAGCGTCTGGGAGCCATCGGCGCCTCCTGTGCGGCTTTTGCGCGGGCCCTCAAAATGGTGGAACCCTATTTGACCCTGTGTTTTAATATATGTATAATAATCATATTTAAAGAAAAGAGAAAAAAAAAGGAGAAGAAAAAAAAAAACGCGCACACACACACACACTTGGGTGGGCGTGGCTGAAAATTAAACAGCTGGGGTTACACAGGTCTTGGTCTTTGTTTCCAGTACCAAGGCGCCAAAGGTTTCTGGGTGCTGCTTCTTGAGCCACAGCCTGGTGCGATAGCTTCAGAAACACCCGATCTGCAAGTTCTCATTTTGTGCTGGCTGAAAGCAAAGAACGACTTGGGTGGGCAGGGTCAGTTGGTGGCTGGTCACCATGGATATAATCCACATTGGGGACTTACCACAATTGCTTTGGTGGGTGAAAACCATCCTTACCCCATTTAAGTAGCAGGCCTTGGTTCCTCTTTGACCAATGCGACCACCTGCAAAAGGTTCTCAGGTTGTCTGCATGGTTCAAACTAAACAGTTCAAACAAAGAAAGAACAAACAACGGAAACAGCAACCAGCAGGCAAAACACTGAAAAGCCTAATTGGTTGAGCCTGACAGTGCTCTGAGGCCCTTTTAGACTACACCTCACTCACTGAGTGGTCTTCGCAATGAGCATGCATGAAGTTCAGGACAGTTTGGAAAGTCAAACATCCGCACAGCACCTTTCCCTTTTGCGGCGCGGGCCAATTTTTCAAGACTACATGTAGTCCGAGAAAGCAATACACAAGCCGTAGTTCTTCAAGCCGTAAGGGATAGAACCAACACAGCAAGTTCTGGGGCAAACAGCAAACCACATTGTCAGAATCTATTTCATATTTAATCTAGTCTACCCCGAAATCATAGCGGTTTGAGGACACCCCAGAAATGCCCAAGGAAACAAACCAAACAAAGCGCTCCATTTGCCCATAACCGATGAGAATCACTGTCACTGCCTCCATGTTCCATACATGCATTGATAATTGGTTGCTATTGAGCCCTCTGCCAAAGTTTGACTTGTTGTGGCTCCAGTGGAAAACCCACTATTTCCCAAAAAGCTGAAGTCCAAGGATACATGGGGAAGCCCCTCGAGACACCATGGATGCGCTGGTTCCTTCACCCAGTTGCACGCACAGGAAATCGGGGTGCTCCGAAAACCCCACGCATAGAGTTTGGTCCCTTTGTACCAGACGCACACACACACATAAGACTGAAATCAAGTCCAATCATTGACAGCCCCACAAATAACCCGTCAGCCGACAGTCCCAAGATCCTCGTCAGTGCTACTGGTGTCCGAGGTATTGCGACTCTCACTGACGCTGCTGCTGCTGTCCCTGCTGTCCCTATCCGAGTCCTGGCCAAAGGGATCGACGTGGAACACCAAATGGGTCTGGGTTCTTTGAGGGTACACTTTTCACCAGGACAGTTTCTGATTGGGGCCACCGCATTTGGACTATCCATGTCTCAAACAGAAGCCCGTTTCTTCCCATAGCAAAGTTGGTTCTGTTTGCTTTCGATCCGACCGTACCCGGAGCATGATGGTGGAAAACCTGGCTTTAGGATGTTATAGAACCGATTGCTGTGATACAAACAAAAAACCGCCCTTAAAGTGAGTCCTGGGGATGGGATCTTACTCTGGTATCACAGGAAGTTGGGATTTGTCACAACCCTGAGCCAGAGATCCTGGCTTGCACCTAGCCTTGCACCTAGCCCCCCACAGTAAAATATTGATGCATCCCTTGGCTTGGGAGCCCATCGTGCATCCGCGGGTTGTTTCAAGATTTCTCAGGTCCCCTGTTAAACCAACAAACATCTGAGCCCAGTGCCGAGGTAGGCATATTAGGTCTGGGTATGAATCTGTCCGCCAAACCCTGTTGAGGTTGCTCCCGCATGGTAAACTCATAGCCTGCGGTTGGCCGAGGTGCATCGAAGGGATTTCGTCCTTTGATTAGGTGCGTGTTTTGCCCCGGGGGGGGGGGGGGGGGCGGGTGACACAAGCCCAACAGGCTTGTGAAGAATAGTTATGTTTGGCCCCCGCATCCTGCACACCCAAGTTAAAGCGTCAGGCTGTCGTCAACAAGAACTTAACTGTAAACACATTTCATACGGCATACTTCACTTGAAAGTTCAAAATTGGGAAACAACATAGCTGGCGGTTCTTTAGAACAACCCCAAATGAGGGTACCTTCAAAGCGAAACCCATAATAGTAAAGGTCAAAAAGGGCCGAAAATTGCCTTGATATGCGCGTGACCTCAATTCGAGCATCAGGGTTGGGTTGCACCCGCCACTAATGGTTACCTTACCCCAAAGAGTGGAGGCCCCCTACGAAGTCAGGAAGCCCTCACTCCGAACTTGCGGCCGCATTTCAGCCTGCATTGAAGGAAACCAGCATGTTTTGGGGCGTGTCAGAGGTTGGAGAGCTTGAATCCTATTACGCAAAGAGATGCCTTGAAAAAGAGTTCTATCCAATCAATGAAGGCTAAAGAAACGCAGCCAGTTATCTCAAGTTGGGCGAAAGCAGATCTTAGATGGCACAATTTCTATGGTGTCAGCATTCCCGTACCCCGAACATGGAAATCGTGCAATCTATACTATGTATATATATATATATATATGTATATTATCTATACATATGCATTTTTAACAATAGGTCCACCTGACTACGCGCTCCCCAGGTAAAGGACGAGCTGGTTTTACCCCTGAATCGATGAGCTCGCCATATTTGTTGTGCAGAAATCAAATGAAATCGGGCCATGGGTATAAATCCGAATCGTAGCCGCAGTGAACATCCCAATCCCACTAAAATGGGTTCTAAAATGGGTGGTGCACCGAAAACCACCAAAATGGGATCCCATTGGTTTTGACCCACAGCCATCTACGCGTGTACCCTTGAAGCGTTTGGTCGGTCAACGGCTCGGACACCAACGGCCGCCCTCCGACTCGGTCCCCGCAGAAGGAGCGCCGCCGCGCGCGGTGCCCGCTGCTGCGGTAGATGAGGAACTCCTTGCAATGGGCGGTGCGTGGATGAAAGTTGTTTTGCTTTCAGGATACGGGGGTTTCTCGAACTGGGGGGCCCTTTTTGGATGGTTCGGGGAAACCTAAAGGAAACCACCAACCAGGAGTTGGTTTCCAGTTTTTAGAAGCCATATGTCATAAACACCTCTCAGTTCTCAGGGACCCCAGGAACACCAGATCTCTTTTGGCTTCCCTGTCAAACCAACAAAGACCGGGTGTTCCCCAAAAACAGGACCGGCCGGGGCCGCCCCAAAACCGCTCCCCTGGGGTCCCGGGACCCCGCCCCCCAGGGGGGAGTCGGCGGAAACACGCCGAAAACGGGGGCCCCGGCGTGGGCGTCGAAGGTGCGGCAGCAGCGGCGCAGCAGGGAGTTCACGAAGCTCAGCAGCAGCAGCGGCACCAAGATCACCGTGCTGGTCAGCATGTCGCGGAACCTCGCAATGAATGACTTGCTCCGGAAAAAAAACAAATCCTGGGAAAGCTTTCGGGTGAAGAAAAAAAACGCGGGGTAGGGTACTAGGAAGCTCCAGAAGGTGAAGCTGAAGTTGGTTGAAGTACCGGTGATGGATTTCTGCATGCGGCCGGAACCGCCAGAAGAGAACCGGAACTCCAGGGGGCGGGGGGACCTGAGAAACAAGCCCAGGCGACCCGAACCAAGGCGGGACATCAGCCCAGAAGGCGGCGTGTCCAGGTGGAACCCGTCTCTTTGAAGGTTTTACAGGGAAAAGAACACCCTGTGGCCATTCTGGGCGTCCAAGTCCTACAAAAGGAACCACACCCAAATGACACATCTCGGCTGAAACCAAGAAGACCCGGGTGGGCTGACCATTTTTCGGGGTCCTGCAAGCCCATCTGTGCCCGGGCCCTGCGACAAAACAGCTTTCGGCCAGGCGGCATTCGATTGCTGAGCACCCAGAAGTAGAGGGTCTGCGCGGGATGCAGGCAGTTCCCACCCAGGAGCGCATGGGAAACGGGTAACGGGATCCATAAGGGTGCCACCTCATAATGTCATAGGCGTCCCCCAAACTGGTTGGCTTCCTATTGGTTTTCCTTTGAAGACCAAACAAATTACTTGTTTGTTTGAAAAACTCCCACATGTGCAGGCCGGTGGTTGGCAAGGCATCTCTTTTTGCCACCTTTCCCCTGACTCCCAACGAGAGAAGAGTCATCTGATTCAGAGCCATAAGGCTGTGTCTGATTTTTTCGGGGGTCCACTAGAAGGGTGGCGTTCCCTTGTGGTTTCCCTTTAAAACCCACAAAGGGCACGCCTCAAAAAGAGACACACCCAGAAGGGAACTTCACCATAGCGCCCTTATAAGTATTGGTGACGATTGGAGGCCAATAAGGGGGACCATGGGTCATAACCCTTCCGGTGGCATCGGTGATTCGGAAAAGCAGTCCTTTGCGTTTTGGTTTGCCCGTTCTGCCCAACGCGGCTCAGAAGATGTAGGCGGAAGACGAAAAACACGTCCTGTGCACCACACTCACCACCCAAAGGGAACATGAATTGCGCCCAATGGCGCTTTTTTGAGGGAGCTTCACGTCTATGCATGGGTTGCGTCAAAGGGGAACCCTTAAACGCGGATGGCTTCCTTGTTGCCCTAGGACTTTCTCGGACCGCACATATGATGGCTTCAATGACCCCCCAAGACCTCAAAGAAAAACGGTGGTTTGCGACCGACCCCCAGCTAGGGTCCACGGGTTGTATAAAATAATCAGACTCTTCTTGGGCATCACATAAGAGCACCCCCACGGAGAAAAACAAAAACAATCTTTCTGACAGTGAACCTTCTCCTGGTTCTGACAATTACTTTCTCTTTAAGCTCGGGTCACATTGTCGTACCAAATTGGACCCAGTCGTAGCCCCAACTAACAACCAGCACCCATTTCGGAGCAGGTGAGTGCAAAAGGGGCCTTCCCAGACTTTCAGGCTTGAAATAGGTGCGTCTTATACGAATTGGACCGGGTACCCAAACTGGACTGCTTCGGTTTTCCTTGTTGGTTTCCTTGAAAGGAGCCAACACAAAAAGGTGGTACACTTCGCCCAAGGCAAAGAAAGACTTGACTGGCCTAGGGTGAGCTGTGTCTACCCGCAGACCTTCGGCTGTGCCTGTAGGCCCTTGTCTGGGCGACAGGCGCCCGATCGGGCGCACCGGCTCCGCAGCAAGCCTCACGTTGGCTTGCCAACAAACAAATGGGTAATTGTTCCATTTCTTGACCCAACAGATTCCACCAAACATATGAGCGCTCACATGGGTGTGTCTCCTTTTGAGGGTACCACTTGTTTGTGTGTTTGAAGCAAAGCCAAGAGAAATACCGTTGCGTCAATTTGGGGAGGTCCCCACAAAAAGAAAACAGGTGACGTTTGGGAGTTCCCCCAAAAAAAGAAACCAAACCCCATATTGTAATGTCTATTGTAAAGTTCACAGCAAAACGAAGACCCCTGCCATGCGACAGGAAAATCAAGGGGATCACCTTTTGAATCCATTTGGGCTTTCAGCTTTCACCAACCCCCTGCCGGAGGGAACATGGGCAGTAGAAGCAGGTATTTGCCGAACTGTTATGTAGAACTTCCTGAATCTGGCTTCTTAGATTGACGACCCCAACGAGTACCTAACTTCTGTGGGCCCTGCTTTGGGATGTTCTGGAGCTTTGCCTTCTGTCCAGAGTTTCCGTTTTGGCCCTCCTTGGAAAGTGAAGGGGTCTCCAAAACAGTCTTTGAGAGGGGTCACATCTCCCTTACAAGAGGGGGTTCAAGAAGTGACCCAAGGATCTTGATTGGAATGTTTGGAAAGCCCTTTTCGGCTTCAGAAGCCGTTCCGGACCTGGAGGCTTGCCATGGAGGCGGTCCAACCAATGACCCTGGCATACGGGAACCCGCTTTGGAACCCAAATGGGCATCTGATTCAGCCGAACCGCCAGAAAAGTTGAAGTTCATTCCCTTTGCCTTCACTTTGGCACCCAAAAGTGGAACAAAGTGAAGTCGCCCGGCCTGAGACTCGCGGGATTCTGTTTGTTCAAGGTACCCTTTCCAGCGCTCAAAGAAGCACAAAGGCAAACGACGACGATTCTGGGGATCCCGCTTGTTGGACACATGCCCTCCCTCACAGCACGGCCAAAGAAAACAGAGGGCCCTTTTTCGAAACTGCTCCCTGTGCCCTCCCAGAGGTGCTATGTGGGAGGCAGGATACCCATTAACATGCAAACCACAGAAAAAGGAGGAAAATAACAACTCATTAATCATTAACATGCAAACCACAGAACCAAACAAAAAAAATGCGTACTGGCCTTCAGCAAGGAAGATCACCACCTCCAGGAGCAGGTACTTCAGCATTAGCCTTGCCGATTTTTCATCGCAGACGAGCACGCGGCTAGCTTTACCCCCAGACGGCGGTCAGTAGTGGCGGGCTCCTCGCTTCTCTTTGAACCGAAGCTACGAGATTGTACGCAGTACCACAGATCTCTGGGTGAATTGTAAGATTTCACCAACCTGAAATAAGGTGGTTGGGGGGCTATTCCACACATAAACCACCCTTTGAAATGAATTTGGTCGTGTGAGGTCGTTATAATCCACCCAGAGATATGTAAGCTTTGATATTGGCCCATATTCAGAGTTAAGGACACAAGGAAACCTCGAGGAGTCCGAACAAGAGATACATGAACCAAGCCCGCAAAGACGTCCGGTCCCTGGGAATCCGGGTTATGTTTTTGCCTTGCAGGTAGCAAAATCCAACGCATGCGCTCGGAATTGCGTCCGCGGGTTGACCCCAAAAAGTTGCACAAAGTCTTTCTGTTTACCAAATGAGCCGTGCCAAATACTCTTGTGTAAACAGCGTGCCTATGAACTTGCTTTCGCGCACCCTTTCGCGATGCTTTCGTGACCCCATGTTTTGCTTTCGCGGGGTTTGTTTTCTTTAGAATTGCTTTCGCGACGCTTTCGCGGCGGACTGTCACACAGCATGCAGGCTTTCGCGCGTCTTTCGCGGCGTGACCTTCTTCGCGATAAGCTTTCGCCAGCTTTCGCGGCCTGCGTTTTGGCTTTCGCGGGGATTCTATAGGACACCCCCCTTTACTACTTTGTATTGTCAGGGTTTATGGCGCTGCTCAAATGGGCTTCCGGTCGTTGGTGGTTTGGAGGTTTGGGGGTGGCCTATCTCAGCAAAGACATGATCTCAGCAAAAAGCCACTTCTGTTAAACACGGCTCAAAAGGAGAGGAATTTGTATCGCATGCTAATGCAGTCTTCGGATGGGAATCCAATCTGGGGATTCTGGGCTGCCACTTTTTGTGATGTGCGGATGGGATCTTTACTCAAACATAGGGCAGCAGGGTGCTTAAGTAGAGGGTCTGGCACACATATTTAACGTGTGTGTGAGTTCTCTGGAAACAATCAAACTATTCTTTGTGTCTGTCAATCCAGACCATACTAATCGGAGGCCCCTCGTTTTGATAGGATTCCCATGACTGGTAGGGATCTTCTCCATGGTGTCTTTTCTTGAGGCTATCCTGTTTGGGTGTGTATTAAAACATAAGGAAACCAAAGGGAAACTCCTTTGTAGGTTCCCCCTACTTTGAGGCAAGCAAGTGGGGCCATACAAATCGCGTTAACCCTAGCTATGTAACGCACGGCTTCTAAAAACCGCCTGCGCCAACCATCACAGCCAAACTTGCGGCCGCAAGGGGCCCAGCGATGTAGTCCTGGCGCGCCAGAAGGCATTCACTTTGTGTGCGACAGAGGAACATTTGGAGATGAACAAAAGCAAACTGTCCCATCCCAATTTAGTGTTCTATTGGGGAAAAGAAACATCATTGAACATTGAGCACCCATTTTGCAGGACATTTGTTTGCCTATGCAAATTTACTGAATTTCAAAGCAAGCAAATACAATATGCGTGTGTGAACCCCGCCACAGTCAGAGTCCCACAAAAAAGCCAACGCATCAACAAAACAGCCTGCAAAACTGACTGACGCCTGGCTCTACAAACCTGGTCATACAGTTTTGTGGACTTTCCAATAACCTCAATTGCACCAGCAGGTAGTAAAACTTACTTAAAATGGCCCCAGACTGGGGGGCTTTGGAGCGATGCTCACATGCCCGCCGCAGTGGCTCGAATCTGACTACTCGACTCGATCAAGCTTACCGACCCACACAAAAAAATGAGATGCTGGTCACTTTCTGGATGGGTGATGATCCAGTTGAACCCAAGCTTGCGGAATCCTATAGGAGGTTTTCTCCGCAGACAACCGCAAAAAAAAAAAAAAACACGCTGGCCTTCCACCGGGCGGTGGTCCGCAGGATCTCCAAGCAAGCCGCCGCCTCGAGGACCTCAGGGCGATTCGCACGCAGGGGGTCGGGGTCCGCTCGGTGTGAGAAAAAACAAACAAAAAAACCGGCATAGGGACGGTGATGTTTCGTTTGTTGACCCGGCATAGGGATTGGCAACCCGGCATAGGGGAACAAAAACTGGGATAGGGAGTGTGGTTTTTTGGTTGATTGAGTTTCTTCAGGATTGCTTCTGGAAGAACCAGCCGCAGTTGCAGGAAAACCATGATTTGGATGGGTGTTTGGCAAATGTCCTGTGGAAATGTTGGTTCAGGTTCACCAAATGGGTTTGTCTCAACAAGAATGGGACGCACAACATGTTGGCTGCCCTGTTTCCCTTACAAGCCAACCTGAAAAGCGCACTGAGCCTCATGTAGCCTCACAAAATGGACACCTTCTGTTTCTCGGTGGCCTTCTGCTCCCCTGCCAAAGCTTAACTTTTGGTGGTTTAATGGAAAACCCCTTAGTTGGCAAAAAGCTCAAAGTCCTAACATCCAAGCAGAATGCACCGAAGGTTTGCAGCCTCCAACAGCACCACCACCAGCGTCATGATGGGCAGCAGCTTGCGCCTCAGCTTCGGACAAGAGCCGCAGCTTCTACCCCTGTTGGGGGGGTGGTTTCCCATTGACCTGCCAAAGCCAGGGGCTCGTCTCCAAATCCAAGCCACCAATCCCTAGCCACCAACCAGGGGTTACCTGACTCCCCCCCCCCCGCTCCCCTGCCAGTGAAAACCTGGCAAGCTGGCCAGCAGGCATCACTCAAATCAGTCCCCCTTTGTATTGAGGGCCCTCCTTGTCCACGTTTTTTTTTTGGCCGGGGGTGCCTTAAAAAAAAAAGGACAAACCGAGATACCAAATCACGCAAAAAGCGTGAAGAGTCTTCCTCTCAACCCACTACATCTGGGTGATACATAGTGGATCCTGTCTCCTTGCCGAGCTCCAAATCAGAGCTTGCTGATTCTTGGAAGGCCAGCGTTCCAGAACACAACCCAACTTCATGTCCCCTGGAAAAAAAGAAGTATTTCCACCAGTGAAATCGATTCCCTTTAAAACCCACAGGGAAAATAAGAAAAATACTCATTTCACCAAACGGAAGATGAGCAGACCAGGTTGAAACATGCCGAAGTGGCAATCACTGGACCACCCACCAGGTCCTCCAGAAGATATATCGCAGACTGTTATCCCAGACCCTGGTAGAGCATCACTCGTGTTGGGGCATCCGCAACTAGGTCCTCCAGTAGAAAAGGCTAGACATAAGCTGGTACCAACTTTTGTGTGTAGCCTATTTTAGGGGAGCCCTCCCCCAAAAAAGGATAAAAGGGCACTACTGGGGGACCTAGTAGACCAATTTTGATGGGAGAACCTCCAATGTCAATTGAATGATTCATTCCAATTGCAAGACACTGATCACTGTAGATGGACAAAAACCAGTTCGCACCACCTAAGAAACCCTTAGAATGATACCAACAAACGATGTGGGTTCAACCATGCTTCGCACCACCCATCCACAATTCTTGGACAAACGAACAGCGGGGATACGGAGGGAGCGGGGATATGGGGGGATTCCCTTGGCGCCATGTTCCATAAACTTAGTCAAGGTGCATGTATCGGGGAATCCTCCCCTATCCCTGGTTCGCCCTGTATCCCTGTTAGTTGGTTTCCCTGAAGTTCGTCTCTGTTTTCTCCCCTTTCCAGGATCCCGAGTCTCAGTTGAAAACCGCGGCGCAGCAGCTCCCAAGTTGGATCGCTCTTCTTGCAGATCCTCCTGATCCCCATGTGTTTGTTCTTCGGGTGTTTTCGTGGCTTTTGTTTTCAAGTGTGTGTTTTTTTTTGTGTGTGTGTGTGTGTGTGTGTGTGCGCGTGCGCGTGCGCGTGCGCGTGCGCGTGCGCGTGGGCGTGTGCGTGTGCGTGTGCGTGTGCGTGTGCGTGTGCGTGTGCGTGTGCGTGTGCGTGTGCGTGTGCGTGTGCGTGTGCGTGTGCGTGTGCGTGTGCGTGTGCGTGTGCGTGTGCGTGTGCGTGTGCGTGTGCGTGTGCGTGTGCGTGTGCGTGTGCGTGTGCGTGTGCGTGTGCGTGTGCGTGTGCGTGTGCGTGTGCGTGTGCGTGTGCGTGTGCGTGTGTGTGTGTGTGTGTGTGTGTGTGTGTGTGTGTGTGTGTGTGTGTGTGTGTGTGTGTGTGTGTGTGTGTGTGTGTGTGTGTGTGTGTGTGTGTGTGTGTGTGTGTGTGTGTGTGTGTGTGTGTGTGTGTGTGTGTGTGTGTGTGTGTGTGTGTGTGTGTGTGTGTGTGCGTGCGTGCGTGCGTGCGTGCGTGCGTGCGTGCGTGCGTGCGTGCGTGCGTGCGTGCGTGCGTGCGTGCGTGCGTGCGTGCGTGCGTGCGTGCGTGCGTGCGTGCGTGCGTGCGTGCGTGCGTGCGTGCGTGCGTGCGTGCGTGCGTGCGTGCGTGCGTGCGCGTGCGTGCGTGCGTGCGTGCGTGCGTGCGTGCGTGCGTGCGTGCGTGCGTGCGTGCGTGCGTGCGTGCGTGCGTGCGTGCGTGCGTGCGTGCGTGCGTGCGTGCGTGCGTGCGTGCGTGCGTGCGTGCGTGCGTGCGTGCGTGCGTGCGTGCGTGCGTGCGTGCGTGCGTGCGTGCGTGCGTGCGTGCGTGCGTGCGTGCGTGCGTGCGTGCGTGCGTGCGTGCGTGCGTGCGTGCGTGCGTGCGTGCGTGCGTGCGTGCGTGCGTGCGTGCGTGCGTGCGTGCGTGCGTGCGTGCGTGCGTGCGTGCGTGTGCGTGTGTGTGTGTGTGTGTGTGTGTGTGTGTGTGTGTGTGTGTGTGTGTGTGTGTGTGTGTGTGTGTGTGTGTGTGTGTGTGTGTGTGTGTGTTTTTGTGTGTGTGTGTTTTCTTTTGTTCGGCTCAACTCAAACATTCACCAAATTAAGGGTTAAAATGTCTGACATGTGGCCGGATCCAAGGTCCCAACTGTTGCCAAATACTCAAAAAGCCAAGTAATTCCTTCCACAAGAGGGTCTTAATTGTGAAAGAAGCGCCACATGAGCCCTTTTGTACCCCTGAAGCGCTATCTTCCTACACAAATCGTGATGCTGCTAATTGAACCAAAGAGAATCCAAGGCAATCCATTTGGCCCTTTGTTGCATGCCACCTTGCGAACGTTTCAAGGTATACCCTAGGTGACGCTTCGGCTTTCTTACATGGTGGGAGGTTAAACCTCAGTTGGGATGTGAAGAACATGAGCTTTGGCCCAAAAGATGTCCTTTCTAAGTCTGTTTGGCTGCAAACGGTGCGGGGTTGTCAGAACCAGGACCCTGCAAGGCGGTATCAAATGACACCCCACCCCCTCAAGAAGGCAACCACCGCCCCTCTGAGCCAGTAGTTAGCATAATACTCACAGGTCCTATCCCCCCGGGAACAAACCACAGGCCCTGCCTGTCCCAGTTTTGGATTCCCTGGGTTGCTCAAAACCTGGAAAAGGGTACGACATTTCAATCAGTTGAGCCCTGGTAGGGAACCACACGATGCCAGTCCAGCGTTCTGCCATGTTTTGATCATCGTTGATGAAGGACTCGGAGCAACCCTCACAATCTTCACCTCCCAAACACCTCCCAAACGGCTGAAGCAGCCCTCAAAAAACATCCTCGGAATGGTAGTTTAAAGGGAAATCATCCCGAAAATTGAATTTTGAGAACCCCTCAAACCGCTCACTTCAAGGAACCCATGCCTGGGCAGGTAAATAATTAGAACCAAACTGAAACTGGTGCCATCATCGTTTGCAACCAACTCGCTTCAAAGGTCACTGGAGCATGCACAGGGATGAATTCTCCTGGGACGTTGATGAGTCGGGATCAGAGTCCGCAAGAATGGGTTTCTGATGGACCTCCACGGGGAAAAAGGGCACGGGTCCCTTGCTTAACCGTGTCCCATTTGTCCCAGCAACAGCTGAGCCTTGCCTGAAAGCTTTCAGCAAGCTTTCCCCATCCAACAAGAATTGGCACTGCTCTCAGTGAATCCCAGGCGCTTCGCCATGGTAGGTAACCAACCCCATTTTCCTTATGGCTTCCGGCTGTCAAGCTTGACTACCCAAACGCATAACTTACTGCCAACCTGGAATAACCAACCCGGTCGGGAACAAAAAAGACAAGAAACACAAACGCTTCCATTCATGAGTGAGCTCGAAACTGTCTACCCTCAGTGAGCTCGTTTTACAAAAAAAAAGCTGACAAGGATCAATAGTCCTGGAGACGCATTGAGAACTGACAGGTCACATTCCCACCGGAGCGGATTGAGCCAGATGGCTTTAAAAGCATCCATGGAAAGGCCCATCCTACCTTTTGCCAGGCTCCCGCAAATTTAAAACACACCCAACTCAAATTTTGGTTTGCCACCCATTTGTTGAGGTCCCCGTGGGTCACACCTACCCAGTCGAGTCCTGAGACATCTTGTGAGCGCACAGCAGCTGGAGCAGAGCAGACACATCACCAGGGACGTGAAGATCGGGGGGAGCAACGTCAGCGCCGCCACCTGAATAACAGACCGTGCCACGGCGAGTTCTGCGGTGGTTTTCTCCGCGTTCCGCGTGAGAAGGGAGGAACAACGAGGTAGATACTGTTCAAGGGCCCAAAGACATGCTTAACCTTGAACGAGCTTCGATTCGTCATGTAAGGCGCGAGAAAGAAGAGGTTGAAAAGGTCAAAGAGTTCAAGACGCAATCCAGCATGCGGGCGTTTCAACAGACCTGTTTCCAGCCAATGGCCAATGACGCTGCTTGGCCGTCGCTTGCCTGTGATCAACTTGGTGATCGCTCGTTGCGTACGAACCACGGCGACCAAACATTCGAAGGGTTTCAGGGATGCGGCTCTGCCAGGAAATAAGTTGAAGTTTGGAATCGAACTACCGGGTGCTTGAGGGTCAAGCAAGCAAACAATAGACAGGGATGCATGTGGAAGAATAAGAAAGGACAGTTCTTAAGTCTCACATGCAGGCCACATGGCCTCATGAAGTTGAAGCTCAAACCTCAAGTCACCAACGCTACAATTTGCCCGACATCATTCTTCTTCCATTAGGCCCCATTGGACACATTTCCCCGATGCGAAAAGACCAACCACAACTTGCCAAGCAAAAACAACCAGACCCTGGCAGCCATTCAAATGGGACCGACGGAATCTTGCGAAAAGGGTTCCTGTGGCTTGACCCGACAACGAACTTGCCGACCGAGCAACCTGCCAACCGACGACAGGGTTCCCAAGAGATTTTCCCTTAAAACATGCCCCCTGAATACGGAAACTCACCTTGAGCGGGCCAAACAAATAATGTTCAAGCCACTAAGAAGGGAAAAAAAGGATCCCTGCAATTCGCCTCCTTCATCCAGGTGTGCGTGGAAAAGATCACTTGCATCATACTGACCTGGCGCGAGTAGCATGCTAACGTGTGGCTCAAGGTGTGTCATTCAGGTTGGTAGGGGGTTCAACAAAAACAAGACAACAGCACATGTAGCACGCTTTGCTTTGCTGCTTCCGCTTGGGATGATGTGTTGCGTGTAAACCAAAACTGGACGAAAGGTATACGTGCCTGGCTTGCCCCGTTAGGTAAGATGGAATCAATCCCTCTGAGCCAGCTAAAAGCCATTTCAGGGATCCATACAAAGGTCCACGTTCTCTTTGGTGGACCTGAAGGCTGGACTTCCTGTCTGTCTAGAATTCCTCTTGAGGGGAGTTCTAGGGGTTGTTTCCCGTTCTTTTCAACCATCGTTCTTTTCAGAAAGAAGGATCCCTGGAAAGAATGGGGGAGGTGCCCCTAGAGGAGTCCCTCGTTGGTCAAAAGGTAAGCTCCGACTCGACTCCTTGAGCTGTCGCTTGAATCATGGCAACAAACAAGTTGCCGCCAGAGGCAGGGCAGCAAACCATCGGGTAATTCCCATGTCAGGGCAAATGCTCTGTTGACAACTTGCTGGTGCTCAGTAGGGAATGACCCTTCCGGGTGTTGGAAATGAACCTAGGGATTCCCTTATTCCTTCATTCCCTTCATTCCCTTCCTATCGAACCAGCAAGCAACAACACAATCCGGGCAAATTACTAGAGATGACGAACCGAGGAAAAAATTGCATCCCCAAAAATCCCCAAGTCCGGCACCTTCATGATGGGTTTTCGCTCGTTTTGGCCCAAACGTGCGAGCATTTGCCCAACAAGTTCCTTCAAGGCAAGCTGGCTGATCGAGAGCCACTTTCTGGAGAAGGGGAACTGACAGCCCAATCATACTGTGGGTGGACGAAATCCTCCTAGGCACCACCTAAGAAACCATAAAATGATTCGATTCCCCATGTAAATACCAACAAAGAATGGTTTCTCATGGTTTCAAAGTGATGCAGGATGTTGTCCATCCACGGCAGGATTCCACCACGCCTTCCTTTACTCCCCTCCGCTCCCCCTGGTCAGGCAAGAGGTGCTGGGACCCCTATGAAACAAGCAAACCGCACCACTTCCGGAAAATCATGCCGGCGAACATCAAGTGCAAGCCGTCACGTGATGAATTCAATGGAGAAATTGTTCGAAAGGCAGAAAACACATCGAAGAACGACAGGCGGGCCTGCACTCGTACACTTGCAGTTCGCAAACTGGGCGTTGGCACGCACATACTCCCTCACATGGTACCAAAGTAATGTTGTACCTCCAGTGTAGCAAGTTTCTTTCCTAGTTCAAGAGGGATGGGGGGGATTAAAAAGGGTCCAACATTAACTGAACAAATCGGCAGAAGTTTCTACGCGAACATAAGACCAACATGGATTCGCCGTGCAAAGCAACGAGAACCACGGCTGCGGCATGCCGCCTTGTGGTTGACCACTGCAAACCACACAGAGATGCCGAGGAAAACCTTGGATCGGCTGACACAAAATCTGCTGCAGAGGAAAGAAGTATTGACGTATTGACCACTGAACACAAGGCAATGTAGGCTAACTCCAATGGTCTTAGTCTCCAAGGGATATATACATATACATTATATGTATGAGCCACAGTCAGTACGCTGTTGTGTCCCCTGAACTGATATTGGATTTGGTGAGCAAACCCCCTTTCTTTATGGTCATTTAATCCATATCCCCCCAGTGTCATCTCCTTACTACAGTAAATGCTAATATAAATATTGACCGTTGCTCATATCAGCCACAGGCCTCCCTCTGGAACATAACCCCTCCACAGGAAGCTCGTCCAAAGCTGATGCTAAAATAAACACAGGGATCCCGAGCAAACTGAGGGCTTGTCCTTTTTCAGGTTGGACGCTCTAAAAATGATAGTCTTCGTTTGGGCTTCCCTTCAAAACCTAAGAGCCGTACCAACTCCAAAACAAAAAAGGGGGCGCCAAAAACCCACGAGCTCGTGGCGCGCGATGGGCGCGCTGCGCGCGTTTGGGGCGCTCGGCTCCGGTTCCCAGGAGCCGAGGTGCCACCAGAAAGTTGAAGTCCAGCATCGAGATGCTGAGACCCACCCGCGGCTTCAGCTGAAACTCCTGGCGCGCGTGGCAGCAAAGGCAAGACGACCTGGAGGCCGTTTTGGGGTCTCAGCTTGGGGGGTGACCTCAAAAGGTGGAACTCAGGAAGTGAGAATACTAAAAGAGGTCCGAATCCCATTTCGGGTCGTCACTCTCCATAGGTCCGGGTCTTCCTAGCAAAAGCAACTTCTGTCTCTTTGGGCTCCATGCGTCTGTGGGCTTGGAAAGCTACGGTGGCTTCCCCCACTTCTTTGCTCTCCAGATTGACAGGGGACCCCAACAAAACACCATACGCAGAGGAAACGACCCCCCTTTTGGGGATTGATCCACGTTGATTTCTTGGGGAGTAGCACTTGTTGAGCACTTTTCAAGGCGAAAGATCTGCCCCCCGACGCCCACAAGGCCCTGCATGCACCAGTTGGTCGGTGCTTTGTCCCAGTCATGGATGGACGAAATCCTCCTAGGCACCACCTAAGAAACACTAGAATGATATGATTCCCCCGTAAATACCAACAAATAATGGTGTCCCATGGATTCAAAGTGGTGCGAAATGGATTTCGCAACCATCCACAGTAGCTGTTTCTCCAGTTGGAGGAGTTTCTCCATCCCCGATTCCGAGCCCGTGAACTGCACTTTCTTGAGAGAGGAATATGAGGCTTAGGAACAGCTCTGTATCCCTCCATTTGCTGAAGTCCCCTGAAAGAAAAATAGACAAAACCATCCAGTAGTAATAGATTCTCTTGAAAACCAACAGGATAAAACCAACGGGACAAAAAACAAACATATATTCTTGAGCAAATGAAAGTATCCCTAGAACGCACCAGGGTGGGTTGACAAATGCCCCACAACTTCTGTATGGCATCAGTTTGAATTACGACCCAGTACCCGGACTGATGGACATGTTTAAGGGGTTTTCATGTCTACCCTTCATAGCCATGTGGGCATAAACAAAAGGGGACAGAACCAAAGTGAAGGAATTGTGCCGGGAGCATCCACCCTATCAACCCGACGCTACCCAGTCACAGAGAAACCAAACTGTAGGCAACACAACCCAATCCGACGGGTACTTCTAGTTCATTGGGTGTCTCAGGAAACGCCCCCCCCCCCCCCTCAAAGTGTGGCGCCTTTGCATAGTCAGCATCTTGGGCCCACACCATTCTTGCACGACACCACAAGGCACCACACCAATTTTCTGCCAAAGCATGTGTTGATCATACTTTGGCCTGTCTAGCAACCCGGGCATTTTGACAGCGCCAATCGAAGACTAACACTCGGTGTGATCCAGCGAGGAAGGAAACAAACTTCATACATTCTTCAAGTTGTGGTCTTCAAGGATTGAACATGAGTCATCACTCAGAACCTTCCGCTTGCCTGATACATCGCCAAAGTAGTGATACATAAATAATGGTATGTATGTATGCTAAAGATAGGTATGCTAAAGATAGGTAATGTTGACCCAGGATTCCTGTACCATTATTCGGGGGTGTTCCCTCCAAAAGTGGTCCGAATCCCCACTAAAACGGGACACCCCCCAATCAAAATCAACCAGGGGTTCTACTTAGATCCGGGGTTAACATTATTCCCCTTGATGGCCGGAGAAAGAGGAGAACCACACGACTGCAACCCAGAGATTTCCGGCCTCGTACCACCGGATCCAGCCAGAGCCCCAGTTCTGGAAGAAGAACTGGCACAGGACTCTCCTGGAAAAATCCGACAGGGTTCACACGCCTTCTGGGGGCGTCTTTTTGGTGGGGATCCCAAAATTGGTGATTTCCTTTTGGTTTCCCCTTAAACCCATCCAAAAATGGTTCCCTAAGGAGATCACAAACGAGAAATGGCCGGAGCGGGGGGGAGGAAGGAGGGCAAATGAGGTGTTGGTGTAAAACAAATTGGAGAGGTGTTTGCTTTCATGGCTGATTGAGCACATCCGGCAAGGGGCTAGGAGCAAGCTCAAAGAATGCAGTCCCCAGCAGCTGAGTTTACATGATGAAATCCCTGGTTACCAACTGTACTCAGTGGATCCGAACACAGGTTTCTCTAAAATTCGAATCCCTGCAGCTAAAGATGGGTCTTCCAGGACGACGTGAGAAGCGCTCAACAACCAATGCTTGCTACCCACATGCTTACAAAGGCTTCAGCACGTACTACCTCCGTGAAAGTAGGAAGAACCTGCCAAGAGGTGGATTCAGGCACGGCTCATGTGGCTCTAAGCTATCCCCATGATAACGCCCTCCTGGCCCCAAAAGGCGGGTCAAAGAGCTCCAGGCTTAAACCCACCACGGGCCCACCACTGGACCACCCCAATTCGACCCCTCGAAAAGCAGTTGCAAAGAACTACCTCTTTGCTTCCCCAAACTAAACACATGTTTGGTCTTATTTTGTGGTGAAACTTCAAACGCTGGGGTTCAAAAACAAACTCCTGGCTGAAACTCCAAATCTTGTAAAATAGGTTGCAAGGTGAACCCAGAGCTTCCAGTCACCACTACACTAGGTAACCAGGTATACCTCAAGGTCTTGCATGCCGGCTTCCCCCGGCAACCTACACTAATAACTGTAAGCACAGTTAGGGGTGAAAACACCGCCCATCCGCCCATCCGACTGGCCGTCGCTCCTGTCTTCCATGATGTGGCGCCGCGCGAACTGGTGGGGGTTGAAGACGAAGGGCGCATAGAGCCACGAGATGATGGTCAGGGTGATGCCTATGGCTGGTGTCCTTTTGGTTTCCCCTACGGATCTTTTCCCTTTTGCCCGATTCCCTCGTGGCGAAAATATGTTGGTGGATTCCCCGATTCCCGAGAGGTCGCTGGCTCGGCCTTTGTTTTTTGGCGGGCCCCCCAAAATGGTTGGTTTCCTTTTGGTTTCCCGTAAAAAGCAACCAACAGAGGGTTACCCCCAAAAGAAGCCACACCCAAGTGTGCATTCCTGAGCTTCCAGGAGGTCCATGCAACTTTCTAGGAGTCAAACGGCAAACCCAGCGATTCCAGTCAGACCTGAGCTCAGCCAAAAGCCAAACGCTGGGTCCAAAGTGACATCCAAATTTACAATACACGGGGTAAATTGTGGTTGAACCTGAGCCTACACGGTCCCTTCCAGGAAAAAAAAAGCACTGAGAACGGGCCCCTCAAAGGGGAACCTCTTGAAGGAAGCTGTTGCCAAAAGGCGGTCTGCGGTGTTTGTCACCGGTCGAACAACTTGTTCGGCCGTAAAAAGGGAAACAACCATCTTCCAGAAGGTCCAATTAACCCAGTTGCAGTCAGTGACCCTGGCAGAAAAAAGAAAAACAAAAAAAAACGGAACCCTTTTGGGATTCACAATTCTGGGTGTTGAGGGAAACCGCCAAGCAAACCGGGATACACAAATATTTAAATAGACTCCACCGGGCAACTGGGAAAGGGATTTCTTGGTGGAACCGTCAGTTTCAATACGGAACCCTGAAAAGTGGCTGGTCGAAATAATTCCCCTCCTACATGATGTCCACCAACATGGTCCCCCAATCTAGAATTCACATCCGATAAAAAAAAAGAAAACCCCAATAAAAAACAGCACAACACATCACCCCCCCAAGCCCCCCCAGTGGCTGTCGGGCCATCCTGAGGCAGCGGCAAAACCACAGCGCAAACAGGCGGCCGCCTGAGTCGTGTTTCGGAAAGCGTCGGGAAGGGCGGCGGGAGCTGCGCGTAACACTGGCGCTGCGTCTGGGATGTCCAACAACGGGAATCAAAAGCTGCAAAGGTTGGTTTTGGGCAAGTGAGTGTATTATATACTGAAACCGAATCAGAACATATGAATGTCGGTGCACCCCATTTGTGGGCCAAGGTTAAAGTCTAGTGCAGGTGTGTTTAGAAGTGCTTGTCCTGACACTGGTATGCGCGCGAACATGGATGCGCGGAATGACGTGTGCTTACCAACCCCAAAAATGCGCACCAAACACCTGCGTTGTGAAAAACGTCCTTCGAAGACCAGCCAAGAAACCAGAAACGGGAATATTGCCTACAATATACATAATATGTACATAGTTTGACCCCACATTCGCCCTGTGAAACATAACATAACCTAAACCACAAATAACGCCATACCAAAAACGACACACCCAAAATCTTGACAAACCACCCTGATCACATATCCTACATCCTGGCAACAAACCCCATGAAGTCAAACAAAAACCTAAAGTGACATGCCGAAAGGGGATGTTGGCAAAAAGTGGGCGGCCTCCCAAAATGGTGGCCTCCTTTCGTATTCCCTTGTGGTATGGTCCATGACTTCTTCAGGATACACCTGCTTGGATGTCTCATTCAGGATACACCTGCTTGGATGTCTCAAAAAGGAAACCGTTTCCAGGGTTTGAGTCCGGGTAGCCAAAAGAATGGAACCTTGATCCAGGTGGGCGCAAACAAGGGGGACCCATGTACAAGCGCCTCACATTCTTCCAAGGATCCCCAAACAACGCTGGCTTATATATATATAATAAAAAAGAAGAAAAAAAACACGGGGTGGCCTACAACGGACACGCCGAGCCACGATAGATGTTGTCCGCCTCCATCCCCCCCAGCTCCGTAACCATGGCGGCGGCGATGAGCAGCGTGAGCCCGTCGTAGAAGGCCTGGATGGCGTAGTCCAAGTAGAGACCTGCGGGAGACGCAGAGGCTCCGATCCCCGGAAGTGGGGTGGGAGCTCCTGCAAGGATGGGGTGGGAGGTCTGGCGGCTGATGGTTTATATGATTTATATGGCAAAGTTGGGCACGAAATGGGCTGCGTTTTCCTTTGGCGTCCCTCAAAAGAGCCACCAAAAAACGAAAAGGGGAACTTCTAAAGTGGTTGTCCGGAAATTCAATTGATGGGTATGTCACAAAACAGGGGAGCCCTCCAAAATCTGCTTTCCTTGTGGTGTCCGTTTCAAACAGCTCCAAGGTGTGTACCCTCAAAGAAGACACACCCTGATGAGCATCCCGAATGCTCCCAAGTAACAGGATCTTTCCATCGTGGCACATGTGGCTATGTGTTAAAACCCCGGTGCCCTGGTGAACACCCACAAAGTCTTCTAAAAAGACAACAGTGGAGTGGTAACTATCCACAAAGAGGCACCTTAACCATGTGGCTGTTTCGCAGCCAGCAGAGCAACCCTGGACGCATCCCTCTCGTCTCTGACCAGTCCA
This sequence comes from Effrenium voratum, assembly GCA_963377175.1. Classification (NCBI taxonomy): domain Eukaryota; class Dinophyceae; order Suessiales; family Symbiodiniaceae; genus Effrenium; species Effrenium voratum. The sequence goes on from CAUJNA010002558.1 coordinate 80,004, forward strand.
CCTTCGTATTCGTCGCCCTTGCGCCGGATGAAGTGCCGGCGTTCGGTGGGGAGGCTTCGACCGGTGCTAATGTACTTGGCACCACCTGAGGCACAAACAAAGCAGACATCAAGATGGTCTACCCTACCCAATACCATGAAGACTCAAAAGGTTGGCTTGCATTTGCGTAAGTCCCCTGGAAGAAACAACTTATTTCTGATTCCAGCGGTGACATATTTCCTCCAAAACCAACAGGGGAGAAGAATAAAATAAATTTGTTTCAGCAAAAGGCGGAGATCGGCACCCATTGGGATTGTCTCGCCGTCAACACGCACACCTCCTGGACGGTTTTGGATGGTGGAAAAGCACAGAGACAATCTACCACGGGCGCCAAAAACTGCACATCAAAAGGAAACAAGGCCGCAGTGGCCCAATGACCCAATGCCGGGCCAGGAATTTTCGCTTCAGCGGGACATCACGACGGCTCCCATAACTCAAAGCCTTACAATGCCAGAACGGGTTTTCGGACACAGGAAAAATGCATTGGAGTCTCCATGACCCGTTCAAAATGGGGTCATTACCCAAAATTAAGGGTTTTGACCCCTTTTTCTAGCGGTCATGGAGACTCTCGGTATTCTTTTCCCACGTCCATCAGTGGTGCTCACTCCGTGACACTCCCGGATCCCTCCCCAGCCGAGCAGCCGTAGCGAAGCTCGTTGATCACCTCGAGACTGGTTTTTGGTCTTTGAACCTCTGCGAGTAATGTTGACCCCGGATTAATATACCCCTGTTTATTGATCTGGTTCCCGGTGTCCCTGGTTTTAGTGAGGATTTGTCCTTTTTGAACCCCCATATTAATAAACAGGGGTTAATTCATCCGGGGTCAACATTAATCTTAAATCAGGTTACCCTTCATCGCTTTGGATCGGTTTGGGAATTTGAACCCCGACTCAAGTCTCCGGGTTTGGCCAAGGAGCGTAGTACCCGATGATCTTGGCCTGGAAGACGAACCTCAGCTGTGATAAACTCAGCGTGGCAATGGGGAACGAGGGCAGATCGTCTGGGTGAATTATGATATTTCACCAGCCTGGAACTTGCAGTGGTTGGGAGGCTATTCCCCACATAAACCACCATTTAATTGTGAATTTGGTCGTGTGAGGTCGCTGTAATTCACCCAGATCGTCTAGGACCCTCTCAGGGTCTTTTTGAGGCCTTTGGAGGAAATCAAGATGACCACCTCATTCTCTCTATGCCTCATGACTCTTGAAGCACCCCACAACAGCAGTCCAATCATGGCACCTTGGATTGCTCTAAAGACGTTGGCACAAGGGTGGAAAGCAGCCCTCACTTCCTGAGTGGATTGGCCCGAAAAATGTCTAAACTTTCGCGTGCCACTAGCATGGTCTTCCCAAAAAGTCTAAAGTCCATGAACTCAGTAAGTGACTCCAAACCAAAAACCAGCGCCGGACTCCCCAGACATTGAGTTCAGCCGAGAAGCATGAGAAAAGACAAGGTGCACACCTGCTTCAGCAGCCTCTTGACAGCAACCTTGAAGCTCCTGTCGGATATGATTTTACGAGTCGGGAGGGGGGATCTGCCAAACCTGGGGTGGCCCAACGACTGAAGGGCATGTCCCTTTTCATGTTTTTTTCAATAGTGCGCTTTGATTCTGAATTCCGACCTGATGCAGTATGAATGGACTTGGATTTGGGATGGCAATTGAGTGTCGGAAGGTTTGGCAGCTCCCTCCTCTGGGCAAAAGGGGGAGCGCCACAAATGCTTAGCCCCGTCTGCAACAATTCTCAACGTTGCCTACGTATATGTGGCCTCCAAACAGCGCCCCAAACTACCAACAGCCATTAAAAAAAGGCCGAAAGTGTGATGAACCCACGCGAAATAGGAAGATGTGGGGAGCCAAGACTTCCCCATCCAATGTGAAGAGGGGAGGTCCTGGAGATGTGCCATTGCTGCCTTTCATGGTTTTATCTCCTTCATGCGAGATGGAAGCACATCATGGTTCAACTCCCTGGAATGTCAGTCAGCAACACCTTGCTCTTTGCAGCCCACTGCAGAAGAACAAGACCCAATCGGGCAACAAGTTTAAAACACAAAGCAGTAAAGTCCCCGTGATGGCAGGAACAAGAACTGCAACCCTTTTTGGGTTGCACCATTTCTAGTAAGCCAAAACCACACGGACTTGATGGGTGGCAGCCACGGATTTGGATGTTGCAACTAATCGGACAAAATAGTAGCAATTAGAAAACCTGAGTAAGGGGGATCCCCAAGATTGTGACCTACATCATGGTGAGCTCGTTCTTCCCCCGAATCTAACAAGCATGAAGAATTCCACAACGCACATATTCTACTAATGAAAGACTTCTTGAATTCTTGGTTGGCAAAGAAATGACGACTGAAGAGCTTACAGAGACAAATGAGAGTACAAAAAACTACATGCAAGGAAGAGCATGTCCACACTCCTCGTGAGAACCTAGAATTAGACATCCAGAACTGTCTCGACTGTGGTGTGTCTCGTTTCCAAGAATACCCACTACACCCAATCTCAAAGGTATCACTTTTTGAGAATTAGATAATCAAATACCCATGCAGGGAGGGACAAAAGACAATGACAATAAACTCATGTGCAAATATGTATGCGGAATAGATGTGCTATCTATGCCTCTTCTTGCATTCTTGTTAATATTTCATCCGTTCCTTTTATTTACCTTTCCTTTCCTATGAGTTTACTGTAATTCCAAAGGTCTGTGTGCATGGGAAAGGGAAAAAGAACCAGAGGCTGGCAACCCCTTGGCATCATCTATAGCGTGTTTGAGAATGGGACAAATCCTTGATCATGTCCTCCATCCTGTCGTCTGACCTATTAGTTCGCTGCATTCCACAGTCGCCACAGTCTGGCTTGTTAATCTGACATTTCTTGTATCGTGCGTGACCAACATCTTGGGGCTCTAGACCAAACAGTGTAACAAGAGTTGAATCCCAATCTTTATGTTCTTCCTTTGTGTCACGTTCACACCAAGAAACATCTAGACAACCAAAGCATTGGAATTCAGAAACCGTGTTTCTGACAGGGTGTGTTTCAGCAACTCAGACAAAAAAAAGGATAGCACAAACCGGGAAACAACTTATTATCTGTTAGCTCTGGTGCCTCTCCCCAACTATGTGCTTGCCTACTTTTGCGATCTTACCTGGACCACGTTTTGTTGAGAAGCTTATGCTTCTGGAGGAAAAACTAACAAACTAAGCAACCTTGAGAAACACTAAAACACAAAGACACAAACAAGTTAATAAACAAAAAAGAAAAAACACCGGGGGACATGCCCACTACCTTTGGTCTGGGGATTGTTTGTTTGGTGTTCTCCTCGAGGAGTTTGGGTTTCTCTGATTTGGCAATTTTCAAGTATCTCTCCCATGCAAAAAGCTCTCTCATGGCATCGGATGCTGCTAAGAAATTGCCGCAACGATTCTTATATTCGCATGTGTTTGCACTGTTTCCAGCGCGGTTCCCCATGTTTGCTTGCATTGCTTGCAGGTCATGATTTAGCCGGAGACCAGGTGCCTTCACTTGCACTTAAAGATAGGACGCTCGTAGGCAGAAAATGCGACCCAACAGTCAGTGGAATAATTGCAAACACTGTGATAAATGCCGGTGAAATATATTGGGGTATGGTTTGTTGTGTCTTTTGCAGGGTGGTGTAACTTTGTGAGGATGTGGTAAGCACTCCTATTTCCTAGAGAGGGCAGTGTCACGAGCACGTGCTTTTCCAATGTTCAAGTGGTATTGTGCAACTTCTGCGAAGAGTGGCAAGAAGAAGTGCCAGGATGTTGGATGCTTGTAGTTTGACAAACGCAATCTCATCATAATCCAAACACATCTAAAACCTGGCTGGACATATGCCAATCATGTACTGAGCGGGAAATACAATCAAGCTAAGCTAAACCAGTTTCAATGTACTTTAAATATGCCAGAAAACATGATTGGATAATGGAACGTATGCTGAACCTGTTAATTGGTGTGCAATGATTCGCAGACATGTTCCCGCATGTGAAAACACATGCTTGCATGCGTATTTAACGCCTCTGGGGGCACGGGCCTCTCTTAGAACCGTTGTGTTGTTTCCTGGGATTCTATATCAAATTCACATCAAATGAAACGAAGATGTCCTATCTCTTCCTATCTGTCATCCATCTGCATCCTCCAACCCAGTAGGATAGGATACGATTTGATTTGTCACGTCTCTACAGTCGTCAGCTCGAAAACAAGCAGAACTAATGCAGCAAACCCGCGGCACGGGTCTCCTCTCCAGCCATTCCTCTGTGAAGAGCGGAAGGGCCGTGGCCAGAAGCACTAGTAGAAGCAGCGCGATGGTGTAAATGCTCGACAGCATCCTGGCGATCTGATTCACCGACCCACCAAAGTCATTGGCGCATTGGTGTTGGGAATGAACCCACGGATTGTAAAGGAACCTGGGTTCGCGGTGATTCCAACCTATTCCCTGTCTAAAACCAAGTTTTTGGGCCTGACGTGAGGGCTTCAGGTCAGGTCAAATCATTCCTTTGGAAATATCATTCCAGGGTTGTCTCAAAGAAGGAATCGATCCATTTCCTATCAGGGCCAATCTTTGGTTTTCCTCTTCAAAAGAACTCATGATCTGAAATCCCGCCCCTCACCCAAGCCCAAGAATCCGGGTGGTTGGACCATGGCACTGATATAACTTCCTTCAAACCCCATCTGAATCCACGGCTGGATTGCCGTTTCGGACGTCTCGCGGAGTCGAATCTGTCGGCTCCTGCCCATGAGCTCCTGGGCCGGGCGCTTGGCGCAAGAGCCTTCGAAGGCCTCGAAGGCCAAGTCGCAGTCACAGGCCAAGATCAGCGCCCAGGTGTACAGCACCTATCGTTCGCACGGTCAGAAACGGGACAGCTATGGGTGGGGTCAGACTGTGGGGGGGAAACTGGACAATTCCCATCAATGTAGCTTGTAGTTGTATGTGTGATTTCTGTTAATGTTTTCTTCGGGGGGAGGGGGAGGGCCGGGAGATTCTCAACGTGTGTGTGTGTGTGGGTGGGTGGGTGTGTGTGTGTGTATGGGTTTGTGTCGGCGTGTGTGTGTGTTTGTGTTGTGTGTGTGTGTGTCTATGTGTCTCTGTGTGTGTCTCTGCGTGTCTCTGTGTGTCTTTGTGTGTGTCCGTCTTTCTGTCTCTGTCTCGGTGTCTCTGTGTATCTTGGTCTGTGTGTCTGTCTCACTCCGTGTCTCTGTCTTTTCGTATCTCGGTCTGCCTGCGTGCCTGCCTGCCTGCCTGCCTGTCGAACCCCCTTGTGGGTGGTGCTCCTGCGGCAATCGCTTGTTCAATTGAATTTGATAATAGGGAGAATGATGGTGCCATGAGTTTCTCATTTGATGTGGATTTCTCAACATGATGCACCGCTTGTTGGTTTCTCTACATGCGTGTATCCCTTTTTAGGGAACCTACTTTTGGGTTGGTGTTGAGGGGAAACAAAGAAACAAACGAGAAAACCAACCATTTTCCGGGAAACTGATTCCTTACTTGGTATACAAAGAGCTTGTTTGTTCATGGCAAATACATCTTACTTAGTTAGGTGTTGACGTGATACTCAAGAATATGTATTCTTAGTAGGGGGTGACAACACCCCTGGAAATGGCTTTGGTGTTCCGTTTAGTGTCCATTTAAACACACACACACACACAAAAAAAACAAACAGAAAGAACGATACCCCCCAAAAAACACCAACTTGGCAGACTGTGTTTCACTGGAAGTCAAAAGGAAAGGGCGACATGTTGTTTCAAGGGAGCCCAACAGTTTCCTCTCAACAAACATGGGTTCATGGTTGTTAGATTGTTTCCCAGCACGGTTGGTATTTGTTTCTCAACATGAGCCTCTTTTTGGTGAACCTCCGTCAGGCAGGTGGCTTTAAGGGAAACTTAGAAGGAGCCATAGCGAATTTCACGGGGAAGGGGGCAGCCGCCACCAGCGGCCCAGGTGAACAACAGTACCCACCAACAGCGCGTCTTGAGGTTAACAGCCCTGACCTTTTCACAGCTCTTGTTGGTGACTCCTGCCGTTTTAACGGGGATAACTGCCCTCTTACCTGTAAGGGATAACATGCCCTTCAAAAGGCCTCGTTGGGGTGAACATCCTGCAAGGGAGTGACGCGACGCAGGGGAAACGTCATTTAGGATAAATGTCTGCCAAGCACTTATCACAAGGTTCCCAACTAATTAAATTCCATAACCGATTTCAGAACACAACACTTCCGCAACACAGGGGAGAGGGGGGTTTCAGGTCTCCCCCAAAGAGAGACACCAAAAATGGTGCCAAAGTCCTGCTCACTTCCTTCGCCCAGAAAAAAGTAGCCGAACTTTGAATTTGGTCGAACCCAAGTTGCTAAAATCCAACCCAGGGAGTGAGCCTCTGGTTTGTGGCCTGGAAGCTTGGAACTTGTGTTTTCCAGAGCCCCCGGACCTGAAAAGTTAGCTCAGGCTGCGATTTCAAGTACTTGCCAAAAGTGGCGAGGTTTCAAGCACAACTCTTCTGCCAGGGGTCCTGCACTCAGACTGGGGGGGTGCTAAACCTGGGCTGGAGCAACAACGGCTTCCATGTGCATTGCCTGGGGTCCCGATTTTGAAGCAACCTTCTGTGAAGTGAGTGGGTGGGATAGAAACTGTAAAGCCACTTTTTGTTGAGTCAGCAAATGCAAAAATATCAAATGCGTACTCTCGTTATCTCACCATCTTTTGCTTCTTGGGATGTGTGAGTCCCTCTGGTGTGGGACTTCAGTCCCCATCCTGGATCAAACTCAGGCCTGGGTGTGACAGGCCTGATCACCAAATTATTGACTCATATTGCTGACATGTTGCATACTATACTACCACTACGTCCTTAGCATGTTGAACTCAAACCCTGGCAAATGAACTTCCCAAATCAAGCTCAACGTACTAAAGTCAAAGCGATCCATGCGGAATGGAGAGATGTAAGCTTTGGAGTCCGGCCCTTGTTCAAAGCTGTTTGTATCTACCACTTTGCTTTCAGTTCATTGTGTCTTGTTTTAGGGCCCAGGAAGTGGCAATTTGTCCATGTGATGTCCAATTGAAACCACCAAAAAAGGGGCACCATCAAACAAAGACACTCCCATATGCCTCGAAGCACCCCGGGTTTGTAGACACCCCTGCTGTTGGATGACTAGATACTCCTGCATTCAGGAGAGCGGCTGTTGGCATGACCCAGGACAGAAGGAACTGGGTCACATAGTAGCCGGCATGAGCGTAGTACCTTGCAACTCTCATCCAGTGGTCAACGATCAAAACTAAATATTGAACCCCTTTGCGATGGGCATTGAAAGGGGAGGCTAAACCACTAAACCACAAACATTGTTTTTCCTCCAAACATAGCCCTTGTACCTGGTGGGTTGATCAATATTCCCTTCGGCCCCAAAATAACCATGGGCAACTTATCCCATGTGGTGAACGCCGAATCTTTTTGGCGGCTTCCCATGCTTACCGGACCTTTTGAACAACTCCTTGGACAATGTTGGGGGCACCCGTGCGCCTAAAACACATTGACATGGGTCCACAACTTTCAAGAATATGATCCTTGCTTTGGGAAACCACCTGTCCAGCCTAACACGTCTGCGCAAAAACCGCATGAATAAGTCCGCCATCCGCAGTAACATGTAGTCTTGCTGAGGCACAGTTCACAACAAGTCAACCTGCCCCCCCCCCTCACTGTTAGTTGACCCAATGCTAAAGCAAAGCTAAAACTTAGTACCTTCGGCACTTCCCTTCTTGCAAATACATGTAAGTCCGAGTTGTATCTTGTAACTCAAGTCATGCCTTGTAAATGTTGAATTGACAAGTCCAAATAAAGTGCCTCGTCGAGAGAGTACGATCATGACGGTTTTCTCGCCCGGCAAAGGTGAGACCAAATTTGACCAAATCCATTTGGGCAAGACCGTAGCGAAAACTCCTGACAATCCCTGGGACTCGAATTCATTGGCGGGCCGACTCGGAGACCCTCTCAAATACCTCAGATTTGTTTCACTTCCCGACCAAACAATCAATATGCTGGTCCCTGTGAAGTGATCCTTGAGCTATGTCAGCTGTGCTTTGTGAAGCCGAAAAATGTCCAAGGCCTCAACGGTGGGGTACCCCTGATATATTCCGTAGTGAGACTATGCAGGGTACACATCAGGGGCTGCGTGGTCAACCGTTTAGACAAAAAGACCTCTCTTGCCCGTGACCAAGAATCGCAGGTTTCAGTCTGGCCCATGTTTGGTGAACCTTCACATGCTACCCAGACCCCAGGCAAGCCATAGTAAGACACCAGTAAATTGTCCTGCTGGCTTTTTGGGTGGTTTTCCCTTACCTACCCTGAAGGCCCTAGGATCGCAGGACCCGAAGACCCTAAATATGACGGCCTTGGCCCCCAAGACACCTCAAATAATATGGCTTTGGGACTCCAGTGTAGTATCGAGGCGGGCAAACTAAGAAAAGTCCCAGAATGCGAACATCGGATGGCTGTTGCCACTTCTTGTCAAATATTCCCAAACGCTCAGAAAGTGGCTTCTCAAAATCGGGGTCCCCCTACAAAATGGATGCTGTTTCTGTTGGTCACCTTTCACCAGCAAACAGAGGGTCCATTCTGAGAAACCTCCAAAAAGAGAAAAAACGATCCCAGAAAATGATTGGCTCCACCTCTCTGAGCCCAGCCACAGCGTGAGAGCGTCTGGCAATGGCATCAGCTGGCCAAGTCTGCACATCTGCCTGGCGCAACTGCATCCACCGAAACATGGGCGTGTATTTCTTGGAACCCTTTTCAGCACGGGAAATCAAATGGAAAGTTGGTGTGTCTCAATGGAAGTAACGAAGCCCAGAACAGTGAACCCCGACAGGGGGTGACCCAGTTAGGGGATGCGGCTCACTTGTTGAGGCTCGGTCCCCGTTCTTTCTTCTTTTTTTTTTCTGTCCAGGGAAATTCACCAGGAAAGCCGCAGTCATTTTTCCACTTCCGATCGAGTGCAAGTATATCCAAACTTGTTGCTTCCCACGAGAATGGTCCAAACCCAAGTGGCTAACCTCCAACTCTTGGAGGTTCCCCCCTCTTCCATTTGCTTAAGCCCCCTGAAAAAAAAACAAAAAAACCTCTCCAGTAGTGATCGATTCCATTCAAAACCAACAGGGAAAATAATTAAAAAAAAAAAAACAGAAACATATTCTTCAACAACTGGAAGCCCTGCCAACAGGGCCCCACCCCCGACGAACCAACCCCGGCTGCGAGCGCGGCAGCGATCGCCCGAGTTCGCGCCGTGTGAGGAGCTGCTCCCCGGAGCCGCTCGAGAGCTTCGAGAAGAACTTGAGCACCTGGACGCGGCAACCGCCGTGTCGTGTCGAGGGTGGTTTTGGGAGCGTGGGGTGGGCCAAAGGCGACCGCTCTGCAGGTTTTCACATGGAGCTGAACGCATGTATTTTCTTATTCTTCTTCTTCCAGGATTTGCATGGTGATTTCCGTATGGAGTTTGGAGATGTTCCAAAGGTAACACTAGGTGTACCTCTAAGATTTACGGGAGTTCCACCATGGCTTAGCTTCTCGATGTATGTGTCAAAACAGGAATCGGAACCACCAAATGGCTTCGGTCTTGCCGCTTCCAAACCCCAAAAACGGTACTGTGGATGCAACCTTGAGCAACCTTTGGCCGCAAAATGGGGGGAGCCAATCCCATTTTCTGGAGGTCAAGGGGAATCCTCTTGGTGGTTCATATTAGTGGAGGTCAGGGAGTGGAAAACCCCATCTAGCCGGCCTCAAATCCCCAACCAAACCAATCCACCAAATCTCATGACAATATTTGTGTGCATCTACCCAAAGGGATTTAGAGGGATTCTACTGAACAAGCTGGGCATGGATGCTCCGAGTAAAAAAAAAGAAAGAACAAACAAACACTTTAATCCCTTTTAAAATTCGCCGACCCCGACCGAGTCTCAGACGGTTGCTTGACTTCCCGAACCCCCGAGCTCGGCACTGCATTGAAGCCCAAATCTCGGCCCTTGGCCAGGTGAAAGTACTCCTGGCGAATAGCAAGCTTAAGGCACTGGAAGAGTTAGTGGTTGGAAGCCATGGCCAACTTCTCCCTTGGATTGGCCAAAGCAAGCCAGAACTTTTGTTTACCACGAAAATGGTCTTCCCAAACACAGTATAAAGCCCAGGATTCAGGAAGTGAGACTTAGATAACCGGCTTACCATGGTTGCCGGCTAGGCAACCTCAGGCGACTTACGATGGCTTTGCTTGGTGGCGTTGCCTACTAGCCTACCTGACGTCCTTGTTCAAGAAACACACCCCGAAGAAGGGGTTCATGATTCGTGGGGAACCCAAACAAATGAAACAGATTTCCCAAACGAAACTTTGAACAAATGGGCGAAGGGACGGGGCCAAACGGTTAAAAGGGGCATTCGCGGTGCTTTCAACTGAGGGAACCCTCTTTGGGGACCGTTCCAAGGTGGAATCCACTGAGCAATTGTCGCTTCTGTTTCAATTTGTGAGCCAAAGAGCTGTATACCCGATCTCAAAAACAAGAAAAGAAGGAATATGGGGTGAGGTTGCAACCAAACCCAAACAATTTGAGTCCGCGATGGTTTGCCCCAGCTCAACCCGATTTGCACGCAAAATGCGACCTCAACCTCAGCCCTCGACAAACCCCAGTTGCGTCTGTGTTGAAGCGCACCCTTTGTGGGGTGATGCTAGAACGAAATGCACACAACACTTGTTTGAGGGGGATTGTTGCACAGATGGCTTGCACGGATGCTTCAATCTCCCTAAAGGGAAGGGGATGGCACGCCTTTCTTTACATTCCCTCTGGTACTGCTGGCTCCAAGATGGTATGCCCTTTTTGTAGGAACCCCAACAATAGTGAAGCTCCCGTTGCATCAAAGACTCCCCAAAAGGAAACAAACAGGTACCATCAAAACACGACACAACCGGATGGACCGGAATCCAAAACGTGAGGTCAAATGGAGGTTGGGGAAGATTGTTGCGTTGAAGGCGTCTGGATACTTGTTCATGTTGGTCGAGGTGCACCAAATGCAACAAAAACACATTAGATTGCTTGTTTTCATTTTTTGTTAGGATAGAATTTGAAGTGCTGGTTGCGGCAGCTGCTGAGAGTTTGAGGCCCCCAGAATCGAGCTGAAACCGCCTCGGAGGATGACGTTGCTTTCGTGACGGTGACTTTCAAGCGAAAACCAGAAGGAGCACCAAAGCCGTGCTGGTGGATTCCCTGTTTTCAGGCACACCCAGGCTTCCTCGAGGTGAATTTTCATCAAACGCGAGGAACAAAAGCGGCTCCTGGACCGCCTCCAGATGCTCAACATAGAACAAGAACAGACCCCCCCAAAAACGCACTTCCCATAGGTGTCCTTTTGGAAAAATAGATGTCGGAAAATGGAATCAAACCAATCTAAACCAGTGGAACCCAACGATTTCTATTAAAACCAGACCAAAAAAAAACACACCTACGGCACTTCCCTTTTGCCTTCAGCGCAACCCCAAAAAACCGCCGAAATCCATCAAACGCGCAGCCGCACCCGGTGGCAGATCTCGCGGCCGTCCGCACGCAGAGCGAAGTCCAGGCCGGCGAAGATGTCCTCCGAGAGGTTTAAGGTCCTGGTCAGAGCGGCCAACACCTACCTCCATTTGCTTAAGAATATTCTTCCCCTGCTGGTTTTAAAGGGAATCTATCACTAATTTCTGGAAATGTGATTGAAAAAACAATTCCAGGCGGCTTCACCCACTGTGGATGGACGAAATCCGATTGCACCACCCAATAACCAGAACTCGGTTGCTTTCTGCTCCCCTGCTGAAAGTGAATAACTTTTAGTGGTTTAATGGAAAACCCATTAGTTGGCAAAAAGTTAAAGTCCTAACATCCAAGCAACATGCACCAAAGATAAAACCATTGTCCGCCGACATTGCTCGGCGTGTCGGATACTTCCTAGAGGATAGAGGATAACCCCCCCCCCCTACCCCCCCCCGCCCGACGTCTATTACGTAGGTTTTTTTTTGGGGGGGGGGGGGGGGTCCCCCACGTACCGCGCGGCAATTTGATGACGTTCCACTAAACGTAGTCTTCGGGGAGCCGGTGTCGCAAAACAGGGGTCCCAGGCGCGATTCCCCCTGCCGGCTTTTTTGCTGGCTTGGGCTTCCTGCATCCTTTTGCCGAAAATCTGGAAAAACTCAATGTTTTTGGAAAAACGAATTTTACACATGCATGGGAATACAACATACACAACATACAACATACATACATTACATACATACATACATACATACATACATACACATACATACATACATACATACATACACATACATACATACATACATACATACATACATACATTACATACATACATACATACATACATACATACATACATACATACATACATACATACATACATACATACATACATACATACATACATACATACATACATACATACATACATACATACATACATACATACATACATACATACATACATACATACATACATACATACATACATACATACATACATTACATTACATTACATTACATTACATTACATTACATTACATTACATTACATTACATTACATTACATTACATTACATTACATTACATTACATTACATTACATTACATTACATTACATTACATTACATTACATTACATTACATTACATTACATTACATTACATACATACGTACTTACTTACTTGCTTACATTACATACATACGTACATACATACATACATACATGCATACATACTTATGTACATGCATGCATACATACGAGAGAGGGAGATTGGGGAGAGAGAGGCTTGGGGGGATGGGAAGGATGGGAGCAGAGGGAGGGAGAGAGGACGACAGAACACACAAGGGAGACAAGGAAGAGAGGAAAAAGGAGAAAAGGGAGAGGACAATGTCGGCGGACTGAGCCGGAGGCTCTAAAGTTAGGGGGCAAAAGATCTTAGGGAGGAAAAGGGACAAGATCTGAAAAGGCCTTCGGGGGGAAAGGGGAGGAAAGGATCTCAACAGGGAAAGGGAGAAAAGATCTCAGTGAGGAAAAGGGAGAAGATCTTGGGGGGAAAAGGCCTTAGGGGGGAAAGGGGGGAAAGGATCTCAACCGAAAAGGGGTGGGAAAAGATCTTGGGGAGGAAAAAAGGCCTTAATTAGGGGGAAAGGGGGGAAAGGATCTCAACAGGGAAAGTGGGGAAAAGATCTTTGGGAGGAAAAGGGAGAAGACCTTGGAGGGAAAAGACCTTAGGGGGGAAAGGGGGGAAAGGATCTCAACAGGGAAAGGAGGGAGCAGATCTTAGCGTGGAAAAGGGGGGAAGATCTCGTAAAGGAAAGGCCTTGGGGGGGGAACGGGGAAAGGATCTCAAGGAAAGGCCTTACGAGGGAAAGGGGGGAAAGGATGTCAACAGGGAAGGGTGGCAAAAGATCTTAGGGAGGAAAAGGGAGAAGATCTCAGGGGGGGGAAGGCCTTAGAGGGGAAAGGGGGGAAAGGATCTCGACAGGAAAGGGGGGAGGACTAGGGAGAAGATCTGGGGGGGAAAGGCCTTGGGGGGGAAAGGGGGGAAAGGATCTTGACCGGAACCGGGAAAGAGGGGAAAGATCTTAGCGAGGAAAAGGGGGAAGATCTTGGGGGGGAAAGGCCTTAGGGGGGAACGGGGGGAAAAGATGTCAACAAGGAAAGGGGGGAAAAGATGTTAGGGAGGAAAAGGGAGAAGATCTGAAGCTGGACGCAACTGGAACATCATAAGCAACCCGCAAAAGCTTCAGATTGCTTGCCTGAAGCTCGCACGATGGCTGCTCCCTAGCAGTTTCGCTTTGGACGAGGAAGGCACACACGCGTGTTGGCTGAGCCAAATGTTTCGTTTTCGAATACCGGGCTTCGATTAAAACTCAACATACATCACTTTTTTAGGAAGGGGGTGCTTCTTCATGGGTGAAATGTGGTTGGAATCACACCATTTTTGGGGGCCAAAGACCACCCTATGAGTTCCGGATCTTTTTTCTTGACCTCCCTTGTATTCCGCCCACTGGTCGACATCACGAAACAACACAAATCACCACAACGGTCGCAGGGGCATGGGGGACGGACTTGGGCCAACGTCACCGGGCACTAAATTGGCTTTCGCATCCCAGCGTAGCCTGTGACTGTGTCCCAAGGACGCAACCCAGAGGGTCCGATATTGACAAATATCAATACAAATACTTGATTTCAGTCGGATATCAATCTTGTGATTGCTTTGGGCCCAATTTCAAGAATTTCACCGACTGGCTGCTTTTACAACTGAATATCGAGAATATGTTGATTTTGTTGATGTGCATTGAACTGCCTGGCAATCGCCTTGCGAAGTTCCAGAAGGATTTGTCTTTTTGCAAAGCTCTGATGAACTTCAAAAGCTGGTTCTGACAAGGCTCCAGACACTGACCTTGCAAATCTCAAGAAATGTTGGGCCTGACAAGGCCCCAGCAACACAACGGGCCTGACAAGGCTCTAAAAACACGGGTGCTAAAGCTTCAGAAATATTGGGCCTGACAAGGCTCCAGGAACACATTGCGCCTGACACTTCGGAGGCCTTGTAAGGCTCCAAAGGACTGGGCCTGGCTACAGAAACATTGGGCCTGGTAAGGCAGAAACATTGGGCCTGGCAAGGCTCCAGAAACATTGGGCCTGGGCCTGGCAAGGCTGCAGAAACACATTGGCTTGGCAAAGCCAAGGCCAGAAACACTTTCCTTTTGGCAAGGCTACAGACACATTGGGCCTGGTAAGGCAGAAACATTGGGCCTGGCAAGACTACATTGGGCCTGGGCCTGGCAGCTTGGGCCTAACGGCTCCAGAAACACTTTGGCCTGGCAAGGCTACACAAACATTGGGCCTGGGCCTGGCCCAACAAGGCTCCAGAAACGCAAGGCTAAAGAAACATTGGGCCTGGTAAGGCAGAAACATTGGGCCTGGCAAGGCTCCAGAAACATTGGGCCTGGTAAGGCTCCAGAAATTGGGCCTGGCAAGGCTCCAGAAACATTGGGCCTGGTAAGGCTCCAGAAACACGTTAAGCCTGCAAGGCTCCAGTGACCATGGCCTGGCAACCCAGAAGCACATGGCCTACATGGCTTGCCAGAAATTGCCTGCGATGCAGATCTTAAAAACACCTAGCACTGAGGACTACTTGCTCCACCTTTAGCTTTGGCCCAAAAGCCATGAAAAGAGGTGGCTCTAGGGATGTGGTTGACATTGCTGATGTGGTGGATCTGTGGCTGGACCTTGCCCGGCAACAGGATGAACTCTTGAAGTTTGGGGAGTACAAAGGCCTGTGGGCTGAGTGCAGTTGCAGGCCAGACATCATGAACCTAGTTAATGTGTGCTGGTCCTTGTCCAAAGTAAGTTCTTCACTCAATGTGATGGTGACCTGAAGGATTGCCTCTGCTGCTGCTCCTGTTGCATCCTGGCCTTCATTCTGGTTGCTGCAATGGGGATGGGCTTGTTGGGGATGGCGATTCTGTGAGTGGCTCTTTTGCTGTAGCCTCACAAGTATTCTCCTTGTTTGCCTCCTTCTGCTCCTTGTCCTCTTCTGCTGTAGCCTCATGCGTTTTCACATCCTCTTTCACATGGTCCCTGCTGCTGCCTCCTTCTGTGCCCTCCTGCCACTGCTGTGTGTCTGGCTGGTTTTGAGGCACGTCTTTGGCTGGTGTGGCTGGTTCTGGGGCCATGTCTCTGGCTTCTCTGGCTGCTCCTGCTGCTGCTGCTGCCGTCATCCCTTATTGTTTTCCTTCTGATGTCACCCCAGCTTTGGATGCCCTGGCTTCCCTTGATTTCTTTTTCTGGCACCTGACTTTTTTGGCCATTGCCACTTAGGTGCCATATTGGCTGGAGCCAACAGCTGCAACTGCATGACCTCACGGGAGCACAGCAAAACCCTGAATGCCAAAACACTTGAGCAGTCCAAGCCAGTTCATCCTTTGCAATGCCACACTGTTTTTTTCACACCACTTTGCTGTCTGGCTTTGCCAATCTTTTTTTTGAACTGCCTGGAACCTTGCCAGGCCCTGTCCTGGAGCCTTGCCAGGCCCAAAATGCGCTAGGCGCTTTGCAGGCGCCACGTTTTTCTGTAGGCTTGTCAGGCTCCATGTTTCTGCAGCCTTGTCAGGCCTGTTTCTGGAGCCTTGGAAGGCCCAATGTTTCTGGAGCCTTGTCAAGCCCAATGTTTCTGGAGCCTTGTCAGGCCCAAGTTTCTGGAGTGTTTGCAGGCCCAATCTGGAGCTTCGCAGCTTGGTTCCATGGGGTACACCCAGACCATGAAGGCCTGGACTTGCCCAAAGAGGAGGGCTTTGGCTGGCACGCCAATTTGTGGCAAGTCTGCCATGAGATGTATCATTTAGCAAGCATTCTCTTGAATATGGCTTGCCAAGCTACAGCTCCAAGAGCCCTTGCGTGAGATGCAAATGCAACAGGTCCACTGTTCCTTGGAATGATTTCACACCTTCAGCCCTGTGGAGATCTACATGTTACACACCAGCTGATGCCTATGAAACGCCATTGACAAAGCACTGGTGGTGTCAACCACTGGACATTTGCATATGACTTCATGCATTGCGCTGATATCGGTTTCTCCTCTTCCACTGTGGCAAATATGCTGTACGATTTGGTGTTTAAACATTTAGAAGGCAGCAAACCCCAAAAGGTTGCTGCTGTCATGGAACTCATTAACCAGGCCTACCAGAGCTTGGGCATTACCGGTCGAAAATTCTGAGGTTGTCTTTGTCTTCATTTGCAGATGCTCAGGCACCTCACCAGCATTACCCTGCCTTGATGCACTCAGCCATCAAAGCCAAGCAGACAGCCAGGCTCGTTCAAGTCTGTGCAAAGCTGGCCAAGGACTACAATGATGGCTCTGCATACTGTACTGCAAACACAGGCTTCATTGCTTTCAGAACTTGGCCAAGCTATACACCATATGTGACCAAGCAGGCCTTTTCTTTACAAGGGATGAGAATGGTGCTTATTCCAAGGCGAGCGCAAGGTTTCTGCAACACTACTCAGCCTTGAGCAAGTTGAGTTTCAATCACACTGCATCTAGGGTGGGGCAGTTTCAGTCGTCTGAGACACCAAAGCTGCATTTCCAGGAGCACATTGCAAGTGACAGCAAGTTCTTGAACCCAGCATCAGTTTGGTGCTACCCAGGAGAACACTTGGTTGGCTCTGCTACAAAGCTAGCGTCTGCTTGCTTAGCTGGACTGCCACCATGGCAGGTCTCCAGCACCATTTGTAGACAGTACCAGCTGGGTAAGCATTTGCAGTTCCTGCAAATGGATTGAAGTCATGCTCTGTGTGCGTGCCATAATGGGCAGTCTGCAAGAGCTTGCAAGTTTGGCAAAGGCAGTGGTGCATTGAGCCTTGTCCTCCAGCATTTGGGCCTGCTAAGGCTCCCTTGGGCCTGCAAAGGCTCCAGCCCTTGGCCTGCTGAGGCTCCAGCACTTGACCCTGCTGAGGCTCCAGCACTTGTGCCTGCCAAGGCTCCGACACTTGGGCCTGCTAAGGCTCCAACACTTGGGCCTGCTAAGGCTCCAGCTCTTGCGCTTAGCTTCCCAAAGCTCCAGCCCTTGGGCCTGCTAGGGCCTGTCAAGGCTCCCTTGGGGTTGCAAGCTTAAAACCCTTGTTTTATACCAAAAAACCAAGGTTTTAGCCAGGCCTGGGCATGAAGCTTGTTAATATTTTTGTTGAACTGTGTATTGATGATTGATCGAAAATCACTAACAACTTATTGATTTTTCCATCCAATTATTGATGTTGATTTTTGGTTGATTCTTTTCAATATCGGACCCTCTGGGAAAGAGGTTTTTCCCTGTAAACCAGGCGACTTTTTAGGGGTATCTTCCCCGTGCGAGACGGTCTTCTCAGGACCCTCCAACTTTCTGCCATGCTCAGCTGCCCTTCTCGAACGCCACCTCCTGGCGGTTCGTTTGGCAAGTGGCCCTCTCCTTTTGAGTTGTCTAAGTGGTGCCCGTTTCTGGGTTCTCTGAAGGCAGCGGGAGGTCAAACCACTCTGCGTTTGACGAATTTGGCCCATTGGCAACCAAAAATGTATTTCTTGCAGCCATGCTGTTTCCACAAAATGAACGCATCCAGAATCCATCCCCCAAAACGCCTGCCCTTGGTGGGTTTGTGGGAGAGAGGCCATGTTGGCGCAGTCAAAGGGCAAGACTATTGAAGTAGGAAGCCACAATTTTGCATCTCACAATTGCAAGTGACCACGGGCCCCCCAAACCCTCTCCTACGGCCGGCGCAGAAGCAAGCCCAACGCCGGGCTGGCCGCCGGCGCCGACAAGCCGGCGGAATTCGAACAGCGCGATGCCGGTTGCTGTTTGATAGAAAACGTTGCACGCCACACATCCTCACTTGCTGTATTTCGTCAAATGACCACACAGGGTCTCTATAGACGGTCTTGGGTGTTGGGAGCGCTCTTCAAACAAAGGCCCTCTCACAGCTCCTATCGAAGATAGAGGTTCTTCGCAATGTTCTGTAGAAGTCGCAGGCAAGATTCGTGTGGAAGGATCCTTGCAGAAGCAGCCGGCTTCGGGCTGGCCGGCTTGGCCGCTGCCTTGGCCCTGGCCCTGGCCACCACGGCGCCCAGCATCCGCGCGGTCAATGAAGTCGCGAATGTCAAACCACTCGGCCACCGTGGTGAAGTGCCAAGTGTTGTCGGCCTCATGCACCTCCTCGTACTGCTCTGTCTCCTCGCACCAGTGCCAGGAGGCGCCATTCTGGGACCACTGCTTGAACGTGAAGACGGTGTCGATCTGAACGCGGAACCCTCTACAAGTTCTCAGCTCAGGGTTTGTAGAGAGCTGCAAGATCTCTCGAAGATCTCTATACAGAACCTTGCTTGCGAGAAGATCTTTACACCATCTCTGCGCAAGATCTCTGGTCGGGCCTCCTTATACGGCGCGCTGAGCAAGCTGTCTCCATCCTGCGCGTGGTCTCTTGGAAGGAAAATCTTTGCAGGTCTTGCGCAGGACCTCATAGCAAATGTCTATGAAGGACGTGTAGGACATCCTTGCGATGATTTTTACAGGCTCTCGCAAAAAGGGCGCCCGGAAATGCCTGGGTGAGATCTCTTGGTAGGGTTGGCAAGATTTGCTCACATTCTTTTTAGGGGGTCCGCAAATCTTTGCACGTCCCGCAAGACCTCCACCGGCGCACTATCTGTGGGAGATCACTTGACAGGGTCGCCCGGCAAGAATCGGTTGTAGGATTTTTCACATCCCTGCGCAAGACTCTTGGGAGGATCTCTATGCAGGACCAGCGCAAGATATCTTAAGGTTTCTAATCTAAGCGAGGTTTGCGCGCAGCATTCAAGATTTGTGCACAGGGTCCATGAGAGGAGAAAAGGGAGAAGATCTGAAAAGGCCTTAGGGGGGAAAGCGGGGAAAGGATCTCAACCGGGAAGGGGTGGGAAGAGATCTTGGGAAGGAAAAGCGAGAAGATCTCAGGGGGGGAAAGGCCTTAATTAGGGGGAAAGGGGGGAAAGGATCTCAACAGAGAAAGGGGGGAAAAGATCTTAGGGAGGAAAAGGGGGAAGACTTTGGAGGGAAAAGACCTTAGGGGGGAAAGGGGGGAAAGGATCTCAACAGGGAAAGGGGGGAAGATCTCGGGGGGGGAAGGCCTTAGGGGGGAACGGGGGGAAAGGATCTCAACAGGGAAAGGGGGGCAAAGATCTTAGAGGGGAAGGGGGGCAAGGGGAGAATTCCAAAGGGACGCAAATAGGAAAGCAGGCCTGTAATGTCGGCGGCCTGAGCCGGAGGCGTTAAAATATGAGGCCCGGTGACCCCAAAACACCTCAAAAGATAGGGTCTTGGGACACTCGAGTATTGACTTTGGGGTCCAACAGGGATTTTAAAGAAATATGCAGGCTTTACTGTCTTCCCACTGAAGCCAGGTACAACCATCTAATTGCTCCAAAGGCCGAAACTCCCGACCTAGGGCCATGGTCCTAGGGGGTTGGGGGAAACGCCCAACCTCCCGGAGTGTTTCCCCTTGAAACTTGAAAAACCCTCTCACCTTACAATTTTGGCGGGATGTTTCAAGCCAACAGTTTTGAGGGTTCTACCTCAGAGTGAAATTCAGGGGATCTTCTTTTGGGGAAAAATCAACGACTGGGTATCTGCGTCTACCTTGTAGTCCAAAAATGAAGCCCTGTTGACCGGGTTGATGCTCCCGTAACCCTTCCAGGTAGGCTGAAAAACACGGCGACCCTGAGGGGAAGGTTCTTAAAACCTTCCAGCGCGTGTGGACCTTGGTCTCTTCCTGGAGTCCGGAAGACCTTGCCTTTCCCCATTGAGTTGTCCCTGCCTTGTGCCTTTGGACACGCCGCCCTGTTGCATCATGTACCTTGCAAGAGGGCGGGTGTCTGTGCTTTGAAACAGCTGACCGTTTTCAGTGTTAGGCGTTTCGAGTCATGACTCACTTCGGAAAAGAAATTCATGGGGCCCGCCCCATTGTGCAAGCCCTTGCGACGCTGCTGCTACAACCCTAGTCGGCACGGCACTGACTGCCTGTGGGTTTCTTCGCCCCAATGCGACCCATTCGACTCCTAACTACGGCTATCGACCTGCGTGTGTTCGTGAGATGCGGATGGGAATCGATTGTTCCCCGATGGAACTTTCATGGGACTCCTTTTTTGCCACCTCCGAAACTCGCGTTCCTCGAGGTGGAGAAGCGGAGAGGGCCAGCCTATCGAACCGTGCAACCCCAAATTATTGTTCCCCGGACGTCATAGCATGTTTCTTCTTTCCAGACGAAACAAACAAAACCAAACACACAGCACAGTATAACTCACTTCCGATCGAGTGGACTGGCCAAAGAAAGCAACTAAAATTGTTGTTTACCACGAAAATGGTCTTCCCAGAAAGTGTTTAAGTCCATCAACTCAGGAAGTGAGGAAAAACAACGGTATTTAACAAAAGTACGGTGCCTGACCACCTCTTGCAACGGGGGGAATGCATTGCAGGATACAGCAAGTGCAGCAGGGGATACACAGCGTCTTGCGGGCGTGCACATGTGGTGCAAGTATGCGCGCAGCTCGTGTCAGTACGTGTCACTTGCGTGTCATTTGCGTGTGACTTGCGTGTCACTTGCGTGGCAACTGCGCGTCGCCTCACTGCGCTTCAAGTGCGGGTCACCTGCGTTTCACTTGCGTGTCAGTATGTCAAACTAACGGCAGATCGCTGAACAAAGCGGTAATGTCAGGAGACGATTAGTAAACCCCCCCTGATTAAAGGTTTCCCCTTTTCCCCCCCAGGCTCCAACCAACACCATTAATTAGTTACTAATCAGTTGTCACCATTAATTGCTTTTCCCTTGTCACTTGTCACGGCGTCTTGGCGACACTGTACGCGTATCACTGCTTGCACGTGTGGCCTGAGCCAGGGCTGCAGAAGGCCGCGCTCCCCATCTGTAACCCATGTACAGAAGGACATGCGCTCGGGTTTTGGTTCGGGAAAAGGCAATAATTTGGCTAAGTACTGCTCTTCTATTGAAATAGGGACTACCTGCAAACTTCTACATGTACGGTTGTCATTCGTTTTTACAGAGGAATACGGTTGTGGGAGGATGCTGGGAGGAGACCTCACATTCCCGACTCTATAACGATCAAGTTCTGTCCATGCAAAAAAAACAACAACAACATATGGCCATAGGTCAAAACCCCGTAATGCCAGCGAACATCCCAATCCCCACTAAAATGGGTTCTAAAATGGGTGGTGCACCGAAAACCCTCAAAATGGGACCCCATTGGTTTGGACCCACGGCCAGGTCTTCGTTTCGGCCGAGGCGCTGCTTGTTCATGAGGTCCGGATGTCCGTAGTGCATCCGCGCCCCCAGGGTGGCGTAGGAGCGCTGCAGCAGCGTGCAGAAGGCCATCTCCGAGCCCGCGGCGAAGTCCCCCACGGAGCCCAGGTCGCCTGGTGGGTGGGTGAATCTTGGGGGGGGGGGAGTGAGTGGGGGGAGGGAATGGTGGTGGGGGAGGGGATGGTGGGGGAGGGGATGGTGGGGGCAGCACAAGGCTGGTGTAACTTCAACTGTTCGGGCTGGGCAGCCCTCCAAACACAAGGGACAGCTTGGGTGCCCTCCAAAAAACAAAAGCATATGTTCTTCAAATGCTCGTTATGCCGTGACTGGATGCACACTACGAGGCAGTACCAGTAGGGGCGGATGTGCTTATTATGTCGTGCGTGGATGCAGGCACGCTACAAGGATGTAATTTTGATTTATGTTGTTAGTATTACTATTCCTATTGATTAATTGTTATTACTACCTGGAGCACCCTTCGTTACCTAAATTTCTGCCCTTAGCCCAAACGTATTGCAAAACCAGGGGTCGTCACCGAAATATGGGAAACGTACACTTCTTCCTGCTTCGAGCGTTTTTTGCAAAACCGGGCTGGTCGGTCCTCCAAGATGATCGGTCGTTGAATGTTCGAAAGGAGCGAGCAGCAATCCAAGTGCAAAACAAGCGCAAATATCCGCAAAACGAGCGCAAATATCCGCAAACGAGTGCAAATCTAAACTTACCCCTTAAAACTCCAAGCCCTGGGGAAGCTAATCTTTTACAGACATATAGCCCATGCTACCGAAAAAGTTGAAAAGTTGTGTTTTTAAGAGGTAAGTAAAAAAACGTAACAATGCCCTCCTTCCTCTGGATTTTCGGGGGGCGAGCGTTTTTTTGGGGGTCGAGCAGAAATTGGTAATTCGAGTTTTTTTTTTTTTTTTCTCGTACCTAACAAAAGGCAGGTTGAGTGCCTCGGGTATTGATTACTATTACTATTGATATTGACGTTGTTAGTCTTATTATTTGTCATTATTCGTGTTTGTAGCAGTATTGAGTTTTTGGTAGCATGATCATGGCGTGCGTAAACCCTAACACCAAGCAACATATCGCTTCTTTCAGCCCGCTTCAAACGCCGCCCAAGACTTGTGCCGTCCCTTCTACAACAGCCCCAGATTCAAGCTCAATTGTTCTTGCACCTGGCTGCTTTTTCCGCCAGTGAATGGATTGCCCTAGGTCACAACTGCCCCAGAATCAACAATGGCAGCAAACGCACCATCCTCATCAGTTGCTTGGATCTGCTGAACATTCCTCAAATGCTCTTGCACCTGGCTGCTGTCTCCGCCATATTTGGAATCACCCCAGGTCACAACAGCACCAGACTCAAGAATGGCAGCAAAAGCTCTGTCAGTTGCTTGGATGTGGTGGACATTCCTCAGCTGCTCTTGCACCTGGCTGCTGTCTCCGCCCTTGTCTGCACTACCCCAGGTCACAACATCTCCAGATTCCAGAATGGCAGCAAAGGCACCGTCAGTTGCTTGGATCTGCTGGACATTCCTCAGCTGCTTTTGCACCTGGCTGCTTTCTCCGCCGTATTCTGGATCACCCCAGGTCACAACAGCCCCTGATTCAAGAATGGCAGCAAACGCACAGTGATTTGATTGGATCTCCTGGACGTTCCTCAGCTGTTCTTGCACCTGGCTGCTGTCTCCGCCATATTCTGGCTCACCCCAGGTCACAACAGCCCCAGATTCCAGAATGGCAGCAAAGGCACCGGGAGTTGCTTGGATCTGCTGGACATTCCTCAGCTGCTCTTGCACCTGGCTGCTGTCCGCGCCGGATTCTGGATCACCCCAGGTCACAACAGCCCCAGATTCAAGAATGGCAGCAAAGGCACCGTCATTTGCTTGGATCTCCTGGACGTTCCTCAGCTGTTCTTGCACCTGGCTGCTGTCTCCGCCGTATTCTGGCTCACCCCAGGTCACAACGGCGCCGGACTCAAGAATGGCAGCAAACGCACAGTGATTTGATTGGATCTCCTGGACGTTCCTCAGCTGTTCTTGCACCTGGCTGCTGTCTCCGCCATATTCTGGATAACCCCAGGTCACAACACCCCCAGATTCAAGAATGGCTGCAAAAGCACCGTGAGTTGCTTGGATGTGCTGGACATTCCTCAGTTGCTCTTGCACCTGGCTGCTGCCTCCACCGAATTCTGGATCACCCCAGGTCACAACAGCCCCAGACTCAAGAATGGCGGCAACAGCAAAGTCAGTTGCTTGGATGTGGTGGACATTCCTCAGGTGCTCTTGCACCTGGCTGCTGTCTCCGCCCCTGTCTGCAATTCCCCAGGTCACAACAGCCCCAGATTCCAGAATGGCAGCAAAAGTACCGCCGAGGCGTGCTTGGATGTGCTGGACATTCCTCAGCTGCTTGAACACGTGGCTACTGTCTCCGCCGCATCCTGGATCACCCCAGGTCGCAACCTCGTGACCATGCCAAGCGAACGCCCTGCTTGTGGAAGCCAGTTTGTCAAGCTGCACAACCGCATTCACCACATCCCCATCTCGCAACCCGGCCTCACTCAGCGTGGCCCTCAAATCGGGCTGCTGGCCTTTCGCAGTGAGCTTCAAGCGGCGCTGGAAATGCTGCTGCGCGGCAGCCTTCAGCTCGCTGATGGGTGTCTCCGGTGAGACTGCTATGGAGAAACCATCTCCACTAGGTAAATAGACATCCACATGCATGGCGCGACAAGGTTCTTCTGTGTGCATTCAAGTCGCCAAATACGAACCTGAGACACGAACCCTTTTGAGTGGCTTTTGAAAAATCAACCATTTGCAAGAGGTACAGTAGTCCCAGGACACAAACATGCAAGGAAAGATCATTCATGGGTCTTGGAACCGTCCCCAGCTGCAAAGTTTGCTGAAGCCGAGATCGATTTCCACTGCGCAACGTCTTGACCAAGGCCGAAAGGGCAAACGTATTGAGGGCAGGTGACATGACGTGCTGAAGCCGAGATCGATGTCCACTGCACAACGTCTTGAGTCTTGACCAAGACCGAAAGGGCAAACGTATTGAGGGCAGGTGACATGACGTCACGTGCGAGGGGCTGAATGAACCTCGCGATGGTGCGAGGGGCCAAACAAATTATATGCAGCCACGCGACACGGCAGTAGGACAGGTCCCAGATTTGCTGTGCTTATTGTACTCGCGGCTGACCAATAGGAAAGGTTATTACCCCATATGGCTAAGCGATGAGACGAGAGTGCTCAACATGCTCTGCCTGGATGCAGTCACACCATGAGACTGCTAGTAGGAGAGTGTGGGTCTGGGCGTGTCGAGGCCTGGGGGAGGGGTGGGTGGGGGGGGGAGGGGTGACGGGGGGTGGGTGGTGAAGGGCAGGAGTGTATCTGTTTGGAGCATTTTCAGGTCGACTTGGAGGCAGGGCAAGCAAAAAAAACACAGACCCAGCAAAGTATGCACATGGAACTCCTCACCCAACCGCGGATCCGTTGTAGACAAAATCGTATTTAACTGTGTTCAGACAAGGGATAAGGGGGATACGACGAGACAGGGAAGCATTGAGCCCCCTGCTGTTTGCAGAAAAATGGTGCAAACAAGACGCTTTTCAACATGTCCAGCATCATCATCCTTTGGATCCAAATTGCAAAATCTACAAGAACTGAAATCAGTTGCCAATTTTGCAGCTTTCTATTAAATGGTGGTTTGGATTGGTAGTTTAGTGGTTCGGGGTAACCAGGGTTTCAAATCCCAGTCCAAACTGCCAATCCAAGAAGCCACCAACTAGGGCCTAGGGATGGCCTAGGGGTTACCTGACTCAACCCCCCCCCCGCCAGTAACGATCAGCTAGTAAGCCCAACCAATAGGTGGGTGTGTCTCTCAACAAGACTGGAACCCCCTCGTCCGGGATTTGGGTTGTCTTCTTGCTCTTCCTTTGAACCAATCTAACAGGGACCTCAAAAAATCACGCCCATATGGGCTACGGTCTACATGTACTGTCGGATCTGGGCTGCCCTCAGATCCCCCGCTAAAAGTTTAACTTTTGGTGGGTTAAATGGAAACTACCACTAAAAACTAAAAGGCTAACAAGCTAAGGAACCGGATGGCTGGCTTCACCACCAAGAAAAATGACATGGGGACGCGGGGACGCACACCATTGTCATCCCACAAATCCCATCGCGCCCAGGTGCTGGTGATATGCTCAGGGAAGCCCACGATCCTGGGGATCCCAAACGTGAGCGGAAGCGCGGCACTCCGTTGGACCAAGGGCATTTCCGGGGAAGTTTTGGAGGCATGGGGGTTGGATATGTGTATCTACTGCATACCAGTTACTTAAGGGCTATACATATATATATATATATATACAAGACATACATGTGTATATATATATATATATAAATATTAAACATCCTTACAAGCTATATAGTATTTAGGTTGTAATAAGCATCCGTTGCTTCCGAAAAGCATACCTGAAGATGCTCTTGGATTTCCAGGGGTCGCCAATGGTTGCCTTTGCCGCCAGGACCCGAGACTAAAAGCGAACTGACGAGGGCGCTGGCCTTTTGCTGTGGCTTTATCAACTAGGTCCTCCAGTGGAGAGGTTAGAATAAGGTTACCATTTTTTCTGTAAGCTATTCTAGTCGGGGAACCCTCCCCCAAAAAAGGGTAAAAGGGCGCTACTGGGGAATGTAGTCAAAGTATCCGGGAGAAACAATCCAGCCAGGCTTCCTCATTAAATCCGCAAGCAAACCAAAATGAACTCAGTTCAATTAGCAAGAAGTTCGCCGGAATGAATCCAGTCAGGCAACTAAATCCAAGAAGGGACTGCCCGAATTTTTGAGTGGAGTCCCCAGGTTCAAGATTTGTAGATTGAGTCAGACCACGCCCAAAGCCATTGACGTTTGGTCGTCTAGCATGGTTTTTAAAAAAATAAGGCCCTACTAAACAATCCCGTGTTAAACCAGGTAGCAGAACCAGTCGCTTTGTAGGGGCCACCGCCCCCCCCCAAAAAATAAATAAATAAATAAAACAACAACAATATATGGCTTCCTGTTGGTTTTCCTTCAAGGCCACCAACAACGGGGTACGTCCAAGAAAAGACGCGCCACCCGTGGCCGCGTTCAAACGCGTTGCAAGGACCCCCGGTGACGCCCACCCGCCGTCGCGCCCCTTCGCTCCGGGCCGCTGCTTGGGGTTCCAGCGGAACTCGCCGAGAGCGCAGGGCAGCAGCAGCATCTGCTCGAAGTAGGCGCCTGCGAACCCGGTTTCTTTGGCAGACATCCCGTGGCTATGCCAAGGGAAAGGCAGCACCAGCAAAACCCAGATATACCGTTCGGGCTACGCCAAAGGAAAACCATCACCGGAAAAAAAAAAAAAAAAAAAAAAAAACAAACAATAAACAAATGTTTGTTTTGCCTGGTGCGTGGAAAACAAAGGGGGCCCCAAAAAAGCGAAAGAGACAATTTTGGGGAAGGTTTGCGGAAAGCTTCAGGACAGATTCACCCCCCTCCCAAACAGCTCGAAATAAGAGGGGTGACATCCGGTTCCAATGGCCCAGGGGTCCTTTTGCTATCAAGAATGGGGCACCAACCCAGTTTTTCTGTTGGTCTCCCTTACAAACCACAAAGGGGTCCCAATAAAAATCACCCCATTTCCCAGCAGCCCCAACAACTGCTTGGACCCATGTCCAAGAAGAAGGGCTTGCGGGGGTGGTGCTTTGCACCCAACGGATTCCCATCTTCAGCATCCTAAGAGGAATTGCGGCTACATTCCGGCATCCAGTCAAGATCTACACATTGCAGCGTAGGGATGGCATCAACAAGCTGCTCGAATGAAGTCAGGTCCATGCGTTGCCTCATCCGAATCTTGGGCCTCGCACCACCCCCCCCCTCAACCGTAAGCCGGCCCCTGGCTCCAGCGAACTAAAATCCTGGAAATTACCGAAGTGGCGGTTGAACCTGAAACCCCCGAAAGACATTTCGAGAACCAGAAAGGTTCACTCGGGGGCTGACCTTAGTTATCCCTCCCCCCAAATGGGTAACTTGTTTTTGTATGGGCAAAAGTCAAACATACTTTGTGGCAGTTTCTGTGGTCATCCCATGTTCATCGGAGCTTTGACCCCTAGTACTTCAGGCAGCTTCGGGAGCCCCATATTTCCCCTTGTTCCGCCACTTTCCCTCCGGCCTTGGTTGGCATCCACGCACTGGTTGATGGTGCCCCTCGAAAAGGGCAGGGCGTGGTTCCTGAGCCACGTCAGAAGCGCACCGATCTCGACCAACTCTCGGTGAGTTTGGCGGGCTTCTTTAACTGATCCACTTGCCTTGGTGAAGCAAGGGATTTCTTTGTCGCAATGTGCCAAAAGCGCTTCGGCTTTTGGAAGCGATGGCCAAAAGAAATACACACAAAGAACATTCTGGAGTCTCCATGACCCTGAAAAAATGGGGTCACTACCCAAAAGAATGGGGTCATTGACCCATCTTTTGAGGGTCATGGCCAAGGGGCTGGTTGTCTGCCTTGCCGTCGCTCAAGATGGGATACCCCGGCAGCTCCACGCGATACGCAGGCTGCCGAAAGGCGGCCGCCGGGTTCTTCGCCTGGCCGAAAGTCAGCGAATTTGGTGGCCGGTTGGATCTGCCTGGACTCAAAGTACCAAACCCTGAGGCACCAAACCCCTGAGAATCTTCTTCAGGCGCTGTTGATTCCTTTTTTAGGCACCTGGAGTCTCCATGACACCTAGAAACAATTAGGCACATGACCCCTTTATTTTGGTACATGACCCCATTCTTAAAGGGTCAGAAGGAGACTCTAGGTACCCAAAAAAGGGAATATAAATTGTTTAAGGGAACTTTGAGGGACCTGGGTTTGTCTCAACTGGAGGGGGGCCGATACAATGGCCGTTTTGAGAGAACCCCCCCCAAAAGAGGTGGCTTTTTGGATCTTGGATCGTTTAAGGTTTAAAGGGAAGCCAACCCGGCGTGGGTGGTCACCGATTTTAAGACACTCCCATTTGCGTTGTTGGGACTTGGGACCTTGCAACATGTGGTAGGCAGCTGCCACTAAAATATTGACCTTCCCAACGAGTTCATGCAAAGGTTCTGGAAGTGAGCAGATACCCAGTTCAAAGTCCAGAAACCGGAGTGAGACATTAGCTATGAAGGTGCTGCGGGGGTCTGGGGTGTGGACCCATCCTTGTCCGTTTCCTTTTCACACGGGGGCGGGACCCTGCCGCCTTGAAACAAATATTCGCACCATGCTTGTAATTTCCGTATCCAACAGGGTTCGTGATGCTCCCAACCTTGGTTCAGAACAAAACCAAAAGGAAACCAACCATTTGCAGGGCATCCCCTAAATTTTTATGGTCCCCAGCCTGGATGCACTGGCAATTGCGGTCGATGAGACAGCTGTAGTATCTGCGCGACTGCCGCGGATGGACCGCCTTGGCGCTGTTTCAACTTAGTTGAAGTTGGCCCAATTTGAACTTGGCTCAAAACACAACAAACTGAAGACTTGAATTTATGTTGTATGTGAGGGTAGACTAAGCATGGACCATAACTCTGAACAAGTCTTGTTGGAAAACTTATGGCCCATATGTAGTCTACCCCAACATAAGACAGAATTTGAAGACTCCAGTGAAAAAGCAAGGAACCAGCACCCTTCCTGGAATTCTTGTGAAAAGTGTATTTCCAACCCAGACTTGAAGCTGCAAGGTACTTAGTGTAGTCTTTGCTAGCGACTTGGGGAACTTGCCGTGCTCGGTGGGTCAGAGCCACGGTCAACAGCTACTTCCTGAAACTTGAGTGATTGAGTGATGCCGCTTTGCTGTATAGGTCACCAGCAACCTGCAAGGGCTTTCCCCATCTAGAATCCATGACCCTTTCAGGAGCAAATGCTGTTTGGAGAGTGCGTGGGAGTTCGAGCATGGGAAAAGCAGTTCTGAGTTTCTTTTCTGGATTCGGCTTAACACAACAGAACAACCACCGGCTCTCATGTTTCACGTGGTCAAAGTCGACCCATGTTGGACCGCCTGCGAGTCAACAGCAAAGGGCCCTAAGCGACAATAGCCCCCTCCGCTGACAAGCCAACACCTCCTATGGCCATCGGGAAAAAGGGCCTGTCTTGTGTATTACTTGACTTTTCCATGGAAGCCCTTCAGAAATGACCAAAGGCACCGCTCAAGGTCTCTTTCGGTCAATTGAGGTCTCTTTATTGCCTATGGACACCCAAAAAGCTAGCTGGGCTGTTCAAAAATGGAGGGATCCTTGCGTAACCACTTGGGTAAGGATCGTGCGGATTGAACAGCCCATGCTCAAATGGAGGCCAAGGTTTCGGCTTCCCCTCACAAATGGCTATAGTCGCTTTGGTGAGGCTACCTTTTCGGCCTAGGCGTTTAGAGGGAAAACCAAGGCGAACACACACGCGCACACACACACACACACTACCATGTGCCCACAGAACCTTAGCTCCCTTCCAACCACCAGCCAACACACACACACACACCACACACACACACACGCACATCTTGGGGGGTCCCCTATTTTAACACCGGGAGAGGTTTTTCAAAGAGAACTCCATTGAGCTGGTTGCCCCCCCGCCAATGGCAAGCGCGTGCCAGGGCGCATCTCTCTCGCAGTTCTCCCCCACATCGCTGTGATCGATGTACGCGATCTTCAGGTTGGGAGGGAAGCGCTCCAGCATTTCGTTCACCTGTCGACCGAGCCTCCAAAATGGGAGGAAACAAATGGGTAAGCGTCAACATAGGGATACACCAAAAGGGTTGCTTTCCTGGGTTGATTTCCAACCTGATGGTATCTATCACAAGGCTTACCACCTGTAAGGGTGGCTTTATTGCTCCAAATAGGGTGGAAGTACACCTTTGGTCTCCGATAAAATGACTCCTTTGGGGAAGCCGGCCGATTTCTACCATGGCCATGGCATGATACGTTCTCACAAACGGCTCAGAGCTCCCCAGCCTGCTCTCGCTGAACCGCGGTGAAGTATGCATACCTGAGCGATGGGAATACTCAAGCCTGAGCTGTGGATGTTGTTTAGGGAACCAAACAATGGTGGAATGATTTGTTGGGTTCCCCTTATACCCACCATACAAGTTGGTACCCCAAACAAGGAACTACGCCCATGGCAAAGGGGCGTGAAGAAGGAACCGGGAGCATATGAGCTGCAATTATCTGTAAATCATACAATCATACTCACTTCCTGAGTGGACTGGCAAAGAAAGTCCAAACTTCGTGTTTACCACTAAAATGGTCTTCCCAGAAAGTTGGAACACCATGACCTCAGGAAGACATATTACACCCTTGCAAGGACCTGTATGAGCTCGCGAGCTCAGGGCTCGAATGATTTGAGGATGTGAATCTTGAAGGATCCCGGAGCCGAAATTGACATGTCCAGCAAACCACTTCTGGAAGGGGATTCCCACTATACATCATTGCCAGAATAATATGGTTGTGGGTCAAAAATAGGTACCCCAAATGGAGCCCTGGCAAGTGGAAGCATGCACCAAAACCTGTGGTCCCCTGGTGGTTTAATTTTCACCCATACCCATATTGACTCGACAACGGGAACTGGGGAGATGCGCATCTGATCCTGAGGCTCTCGCATCTGCATCGACACCAGGCATTGGAACCTCGGGAGCTCGTGCTCGTGAAGTTGCGTGGGGGTTGATGGAAACTGGCAGCGTTGGGGGGTTGGGGGTTGTGGGGGTGGCGTGGGGGGGTGGGAGGGTTGTGGGTTTTCGGGGGTTGGGTGGGTTTGGAAGTTTGGAGAATTGCGGGGTGTTTTTTTTTGAGAAAAAAAGAAAAAATACAGAAACAAATTTGGTGAGCCCTCTTTTGAACTGGGTATTTTGAACCAATGGCGTTCACAAAACGAACGACTGTTGACCATGAAAAAAATCTTACACTTTCTCCGAACCAATCGACTGACTGCCAAGTTCACGTGCAAAAGGGGTCAGGGTTGGTAGTGAAAGGATCAAACGGGCCTCAAGGCGCGGCTTACCTGTCGTGCCCAAGGAATCTGCGTGAAGTGAAAATGCAGTATCCTGTACATTGCTCGCGCGGAAACATGTTGTTCTATTGAATTCCATTTCTTCGAGCGCGCCCGTGTTGGAGTGGCCCATAGGGCTTGGGATTGAAGAGGGTTTGCAAATGCACGATATTCCGTGTTTCGCACAATGGGCTTGAAACATGAAGCGGATCTCTCACAGCTTTCAGTTCTTGTCGTAGGCCAGGTGAAGACGCTCAACCAGCGGTTCCCATGGTTCTCAGGGTGAACGTTCGCCGGGTATGGTTGCATCTTCACAAAGCTCCGCGAGCTTCAGGAAACCTAGAGGAATCACAGGAAACCAGAAGAAGAAAAAAAAACAAAAAAAACAGACATCGTTTTGTCTCCATGACTCGGCTGTGGCTCAAAAAACCAGTACCAAAATGGAACCCTGGTAAGAGGACACATGGACCAAAACCTGCGTAACCCCTCCTGTTTAATTTTGAGCCACACCCACTCGTCAAAACCAATGGGATTGGTGGGGCCACCGCCTTTCTTTCTTTTGGGCAACCCCCAACTTTGCTTCATGGAGACTCACAAACATTGAGACCTGGCTCCATACTCTCCGAGACGGACGATGGCTCCAAGCGGCATCTCGCTTGTGTCGTCCTGGGATTCGAGGCAACCCGGTTAAGGATCCCCCTCGCTTCCGTGGAGTGGCTTTAGAAAAGTCTGAACTTGTTGTTCTACGGTCCAACAAAAGAACCAAGTTCAGGAACCTCATGTTGACCCCGGAT
Organism: Effrenium voratum; assembly: GCA_963377175.1. NCBI lineage: Eukaryota > Dinophyceae > Suessiales > Symbiodiniaceae > Effrenium > Effrenium voratum. Next base: position 112,693 of record CAUJNA010002558.1, read on the forward strand.
TCACCACTGGTTTGCGTGGGGATTCATCACTTCGAAGCCCCCAACCCCTATTAATAGACAGGGGTCTGCTTATCCGGGGTTAACATTAGGGAGTGAGCCCAAGCCCCTGTCACTCAGGTCACTAATGGATTCAAAGACCCCAAAGACCCCAAAGTCCTTGGACCCTTGATGCCAGAAACCAGGAAGCCCCAAACATTTCGGCGAACTTCCACGAACCCTGGGCTGTGCCCAAAGCCATAGACAAAATACTCCACCACTTGTAGGCCAGGCCCAAGCATCGTTTCCTTGAAATGAGGACCCCCCCCGGCAAAAAAAAAGGAACAAAAACAACCAAGAAGAAAAAGGAAAACATGGGGGAACCCCCCAACTTAGTTTCCTCTAAATAGCGCTAAATAGATTAACCCAAACAACACACATTGGGGGGAACCCCCCCAAGTCGGCTCCTTCGTCTCCCCCAGAAGGCCAAAACTGCAAACACTACAAAGCAACAGGACTGAAGGCCTTAGGCTTTGCCACCCACCCAACACTCACTTCCGCTCGAGAGGACTGGCCTTTTGTTTACCACTAAAATGGGCGTGTCTCAAAAACCCCAAAGCTAGAGCTACGCAGGTGCTTACCAAGGTGCCATGTTGGTTCCCTTGTTTGAGCCACAGCCAAATGGTCTTTCCAAAAAGTGTTGAAAGTACAACTCCGGGAGTGATTCCCCACTAAACCCAGGGACACCGGGACCCCTACTAAAATAAACTGGGGTTGAATCATATGGAGTCAACATAACCTACTGTATTTGATTGGTGTCTTTGGGCCGAGAGGAGTTGAGTCACGGCGGCACTTGTGGGTCAACGCAACAGGACAAAAGGACAAAAACCATTTCGTACCACTTTGAAATCATGGTCTAGGTTCTCCAGTGGAGAGGTCTATTTAGTAGAGGAACCCTCCCCAAAAAGGGTGAGAAAGGGCACCACGGACCTAGTGGTTGACACCACGACTTGTTGGAATTTACGTTCAAAAACCTCTAGGGGTTGGTTCCCCATTATTCTCAAACATTGTCCTTTTCAAAAACCAGCTGTTTCCCCAGGGTTTTGGGTGCTTTTATTTTAGAAAGAAGGATGCAACCAGTACCCTCCCACCAACTAACATGGAAGTGCAAAAAGGCCCTTTACAAGAGGAAGGTAGTCTTTCTACAGGGTCTGTGCACAAACACATGCTAGCTGGTGGGACGGTATTTGTTGGCATTTACGTTCAAAATCAGAACAGCTCTGCAACCCTTCTCGCCCGTTTTGCGCGTTCGCTCCGCGCCTCACGCCACAAGAGCCCTGAGGAGTTGGTGCCCTGAAGCTCGTGGTGCAGCACTAGCGCGTCGTGGTACCTCGGTTTTCGTTTTCCCCCGGACTTCAGAAAAAAACTGGGCTGCTCTCAGATCCCCCGCCAAAAGTATAACTTTTAGTGGGTTAGATGGGAAACTACCACCAAACACTAAAAGGCTAAAAAGCTAAGGGGATGGCTGGGGCCACCAAGAAAAGAAAAACAATACGTGGCTCACGCGAAAGCTTTAAAGTGGCAAAAGAGACAAAATTGGCCAACAAAGTTTGCATGTCCCGTTTTGGCTTCAATGAAATCAGGTGTGAAATCGATTCCCTGAAAAACCAACTGGAAACGGAAGTCCGAAGCCTCTGGAGCCTTGGACGCAGGGCGCTTATGCCTGGAGTCTCAACTTGAGCGACCTCGAGAGGAGAGTCCAGGGAAAATGTGAACGGCATGCCAAGTGCTTCCGCCCATCGACAAAAACAAGGTCTTTGATTCTGGACCATGTCGTGAACCGAAAAAGGCGGATTTTCACAAATCCCAGTTGAGTCACAGTGTGAGGCAAAATGAGGCAACTTCCAAAAATCCTTCCCGACTCGCGGGCTTGGCTGACTGATGTTGGAAAAATAAGGGCTTTCCATGGAAAAACCCGGTATTTCACTTACATCCTTGATTTTGGCACTTTTCGCAAGCGAAATGTCGGATGTTTGAAGAACAGAGCAAAGGTGCCGGATCACGAGCAGGTGTTGAAAGGAGCCGCCAGGTTTCTTTCACTGCCAAATTGTATATCGGGTTTCTAGATGTTTTTTTGGAATCTCTTGTGGTTTCCTTTTGTACCGCCAAGTGCGCGATAGCCCCCTGCTCCTCAAGATTGGAGCTCAAAAGGCAGGGGTAGACGCGAGGGCGTGGTCAACCAAAACTCAAGAATGAAGCGGGACAACCAACTTGAATGTACAAGTGTGCAGTTCACTACATGACCATCAGTAGCTCTGCGTGATTGACACATCATGCTCAAGCATGGTACTTTTTTGTACTTTTAAAACATCAGACAGTATCCCAACGTGGCACTTGCATTCGTTACTCGGCTCGGCGCACAAGCCAAATGAAAACAAAGCTGGCCTCCGCCTAAGTCGCACTGCACTGTCTTCCAGCACCTAACTTTGATTCGATGGGAAGCACAGTCCAAGCCAAACATGTTGCGTAGTACGTGTTTGTGCCCGAAAACCTTCGGATGTTTTACCGCAATGTCATACAAAACCAGTTCGCTGCTCGCGCAATCTAGCTGTGTGCCCGCTTTTCTTTGCTGGAAAGCTTCTGGAAGGGCGGGCGCGTGCGAAAAAAGGAAACCCATAAACATCCCACACAAATCCCATAAAAATCCCATACAAACCCATTTTTTCCGAAAACCAGGTTTTTCCTAACCCGTACAAAAACCGTACAAATCCCCCCCCCAAAAAAAAAACGTACAAACCCGTACGCAATTTATGGGATTTTCAGCCTCTGCTCAAGCAGCTTTCCAGGCCCGAGCTGCCAAAAATAAGCTTGCAAGGTGACCCTGCGAAAAGCTGTCATTCATGTGTTCGTCCCACGCGTCTTTTACTACCTGCTGTCCAGCGTTCAAAGTGGGTTAGGTTCTTTTGGCTCGCTCCAAACATGATGTTCCTGCGACGTTTTAGACAAGCCTGCGAGAAGCTCCGGGATCAATGCTTTAGCACGGGACTTGGTTGTCAAACAAGTGAGCATTTGCAAGACGGCCCTCCAGACGTATCCGACGCGAGATTTACGCAGACAGTCCCAAGCAGATTGCTCAGTGCCATACACAATATGTATACACGTGCAGCTACCGCTTGCGGTAAACTGTGACTAGTTGCCCTTGTCAGAAAGTTCATATTCCAATGCTGTTTTAAACTTCTCGAGCCACGATCTGGGAAGCCTTCCCAACAAATTGCGGATTGACCATTGTTTCGAGTTCAGCAGGTGATTTGCAACAGGTGCCATGCTCAATGAGCTTGCTTGGATGGGATTGCTGGGCGGCCGTGGAGCGTTTGACTGGATGTAAGAGAGCCAACAATTGAGGGAACCACAATCATAACTCACGCAAGACCATTCTGATTGCAACGCAAAAAGTGAAAACCCGGTATTTCCTCAAAAAACCCGGATATTTTGCCATATCTTTAAAATAAACGGATATTTGCTTAGAGGGAACACCCTAAATATGAGGGCCTTAAACCCCCAAAGGCCCCAAATGATCAGATCTTGGGACCTAGGGTATGGAAAATTTGAAAAGGTCGTATGTCTGCACTTAGTTGATTGTTGGCACGTGTTCTTCTTCACTTCGCGCTTTGAGGACGCACTGTTTGGGTCATCTGATTTCGAGGCGCTTGCACATGCCCGCCACGGTCCGCCAGAGCGTCTGCAATCGCATGGACGCCCAAACGCAGGTTTCCTGGCAAGCTCGCTTTCTTGGCTTTGTGTCTTTTTTTGAGGGTACCCTTTTTGGTGGCTTTAAAGGGAAACCAACAGGAAACCCGGACCAATTTTTGGGGGGACCCCCTAAAACAAAAAGACATGACACAACTAGTTTCCACCAGGGTGGTGTAAAGAGCAGGGCTCCTGTGATAGGCCACAATGCCTTGCAAGGGTCCCAAAAAGGGGCAACAAATTTGACCAGCCCACCGGTGGTTCGGACACGTTGGTTGGAAAGTGAAACTTCCAAACGGTTTCAAGGGCAACCAAGGCCCACCAATCACGTGCATAAGGTTGCTGAAGGTGCCATCAGTTACAAGCTGCCTCCCTTAAAACGACCCACACACACACACACAGTGTGAATTGCAGCGGAAGCGATTGGGGAAATATTGGGATCCCTTCGAAGTGAGCGACCTCTCGTGCAAGGGGTGCCTTAGTTTCCCACCAAACATGGCAAATGAGTACCAAACCCAAAGCTGAAATAATAAGTCCCGATTTTTGGGACCTCCATGAATCGGTGAGCTCATTCACAATTTGCCCCGAGTAGCCAATGAGTAACCTTCATGTCCTGATGGCATTCCGGTGAGTATGCCCTATGTCATCCCCTTTGCTACCCTACTTCCAATACCCATGTTAGTGGCAAAGCTGGTTACCTTAGTCAGCGGAGAACCCTGCAAGGGGGGGGGGTCCTTGGTTTCCCGAGCCAACCACCGAGGGCACTCTCAGCTTGACCAGACGGATCCGACCCCATTGCAAGAAGCTATTGTTGGTTGAAAGATAAGATGCTGGAAACCCAAGATGGCAAAATAATAAACTCCTTCCAACAATCATGGAAGCTGACAGTAGGGTGTTGAAACACATGTTTCCTCCTCGGAAACCCCTTCTGTCCACTTCTTGACTAATTACCCCTGAATAGACTTAAACTCAGTGTTGTCGGGAATAAACTCTGGGTTTTTGTTTGGGGTAGTAAAAATGCAACTCTACACTGCACCCGTGTGGGTGTGTCCTTTTTCAAGAGAACCCCCCTCCCCCAAATGCAGGGAACCAAAAAGAAATCCACTTTTTTTGGGGGGGTCCCCTTTTGAAACCCGCGAGGCTTTGTTGTTTTGTGATGTTTGTTTTGGTGTTTGGCTTTTTGTCCTCTAAGACAAGGTGTTGCTTTACTTAGGTGTTTGTTTCGGTTTTTGCTTTGTGGCACCCCTGAAGGAAGGGGACAAACCCAGGTCTTTCAGAAGAGCCGACTGACGTCCCCCCCCCCCCTGGCCGGCGCCTTCCACTGCTCCGGGCTGTAGCGGGACCAGTTGCGAACCCCTCCGGGCACGTTCCAGTTCTGCGCGAGGTTCTGAAACTCGTCCACCTCAAGGGGCCAAAGGAGAAAAACTTGGCTGACGTTGGCAGGGGAGCATGTTTTGCTTTTATTTTAGCAGTTTTTGTGGATTTGGATTTCAACCACGAAACCACAATAAGCAAACATGTAAAATAAATCTGTCCCAACAACAACCATGAAAAGGCGCGGAGGGGGAAGCTGGGGAGGTCCGGCCGAGCAGCATACTTGATGCGCAGGTAGTCGATGAGGTGCCCCAACTCCCTCGCCTCACCCGGCGCCTGGAAGGGGCTGTAACTGAAAAGCCCCGTGGATTTCCATCGGAGAAAGGGAACTCTCCAAAAACGGGACTTCAAGGAAACTCTCCTGTCTGCCCAAACTGACAGGAATTCCCTGGAACAAAGGGGGGCACATGGGGGCACCTTGTTTGTTCATATTCAAGAGAGCCTGAAAGTCGCATCCACAAAGTACATGGGTGTGTAGGTTTAGGGAAACTCCCTAAAAATGGTGTTCTCCTTTGTTAAAAATGTGTGTTGTCCTTTAAGAACGCAAACATAGGGTACAAGACAACCCCAAAGTATACGCTGCGGAGCAACGTACCCCACTTGCAACAGCAAAGCTGCAAGACACTTTTCTCCACCTTCCGGTCAAAAGGACAAGGCTGGGCTGTCCGTTTTCTGATCCCCTGCTCAAAGTTTAACTTGTGGGTTCAATGGAAACCCAACCACCAAACCAGCCACAAAGCTAGGTATGGAGCTTTCGGGAACCGCTTCTTTTGCGGCCTGGAAAAATGCATTACTCCCCCCAACGATGATGGTGAGTGCATTCGCTGGTTTTGTGGGTAGTTTGCGGGTCGGATAATCCTCATTTGTACCGACGGAAACAACTACTCTTTCTGTTGAACCGAAGTAGGATTCCTGAAGGTGACTACTTTGCCACTACACGCCAACAAATGCTCTTTTCACAAAGAATGGCAGCCCAAAAACGCGATGTTCAACCAGGCTTTCCGGTTTCGAAACGGGAGCTTCCCAAAACTGGAGGGAAACCAGAACGAACCCAGCCAGCTTAGGAAATGGACCCCTCTTGGGAAACGCAACAAAACTCATCAAACCCGTCACCGGATGCCGAAGTTGCCTCGCTGTAGAGATCCTCCGGCAGCAAAAGCACAGGCTCCTCAGAGGAGAAACCAGCGAGGGCAATTTCGCTGGACTAGAGTGAGGCACGGAGATTTTGAGCATGGAACCAATCAGACCTTCATCTTGTTTTTTTTTGTTTGGGAGGGCAGGGTAGGGGGCGCTGACTTGTTCCGCCGCCTCATTTTCTGGCGTGCCATAACAATGGAACTTGTGGAGGTCCAAAGAAGCAAATTTAGGCACTCTGGTAGCCGACCTCAGCTCTTACCGACTCTTACCCCGATTGAAAGCCGGCCTCGCCTCGGCTCGTCTTTTTCGGAGGGTACCCTGAGGTTGGCTGAAAGGAAATCGAAGGGCAACCACAGACATATCGGGGTCTCCTATTTTGAGACAACCCCTATATCCCTTACTAATCTTCACTGACTTCCCCGATTTTTGAGGACGTGGCTCAACTGGCCATACATCATTGCTGTTTGCGGGGGAAAACATGTCCACCGGGCCATTCACATTCATCTCAGGACTCCAAGGGATCCCAATTCAACACGAGGGCCCAAGTGACCCCAAAAGACTCCACACAAGGCACCTTGTAAGGACAGGTCCCGTCTCTTTTCTCCACCCAACGGCTCCTCAAACTGAGGGATCAACACGGTGAGGCCCGGCACGTAAGGCGTTCGGTAGGGCCGCGGCAGCTCAAGCCCCAGGCCTCCCAACCAAGATACCGAACCAGGCACTCGATGCGGGCTTCGGTTGCTTTATATGCCTGGACATGGAGGAACCTCCTTTTCTGCGAAGGTGATGTGTTTCGCAAGATTCTTCCTTTGTTCGGGAGGGCCCAAGATGCGGCTGGAGTGGTCTTAGTGCCTTCTGCTTTCCTCATTGCTCGTTCTGGAAGGGACAAATGGGAGACCAACTCATGTCATGTAGTGGGGTCCACTGGCAGATGTTTTTTCTCGTTGTTGGGGCTTTCTTCGATAAGCCAAACCGAAGGCACCCATGGGGTTCCCTAGATCAAGCCAAAGCGTAGGCTGCATGTTTACGGGTGGGTTCCCTGCTGCCCATGAAAGCAACATGACGGTGCCTGAAACCAATCATCAGGGCTGTCCGTTTTCTGACCCCCTAAAAGTTCCCTTTTTAATTCGTGGGTCAATGGACACCCAACCACTAAACCTTTAAACGCCTACACACCTAAGGAAGTTTGCCCCACCCGGATGTTTTACACAGGGAGAACGCGTGCTGGAAACGGTTTCGATATGTTCGAAACAGCCCAAGGGTCAAACACATTGACCTGCCTGGACGCTCAAACTCCCCACAACAACGGGAATTCACTAATCATCACTAATCATAATTTGGGGCAATGAGCAATTTTTTAAGATGGAATTTATGGTCCAGGTAATGTCTTGTTCGTTTCTATCCGAACCAACTTTGTAAGTCGGCATGCTCAGGAGCAAGCGCCAATGATACTCACGCAAACATTCATAACCACATAAATCAACGAGAGACAAAATCACCACCGGATAGTACTGTACTACATCTAGTTGCCACAAATACCAATCAGCCATCCAACTTAGTGCGGGAACGAAACCAAGCAACAGGCACTGATTTGTGGACGGAGCGGGGACTCGTGCCACAACCTGGCCTGGAAATGGAAGCGGAACCTCCTGGATCACGTGTTAGCATCGTGAGTTGGGGGCAAAAAAATTCGCAATGTTGGCCTGAGCTGTTTCGGCCCACCCCCGCGCGGTCCAGGATTTCCAAGCAAAAGATTAGCAAACACTCCGGCAGCTGCAACCGTGTTCATGTTGCTTTGTTCACATTGGGCGTGCCTTTTAATAGCCGACTCTTCAAACATCATTTAGGTGGGGATTCATCTCCACCAACCATTTTGAAGGTTGCAATTCATAGAACTTTGGCTCTGTTTGTTGTCCCTCTTTTTGAGGTTTTGAAGGGGAAACCAAACAGAAAACCGTTGAGCCATTTTGGGAGGTTCGATTCCATAACAAGGACCCCCACCCCAATAGAGATAGGTAGTCAAGGATCCTCGGACTCACAAATTGGAAAGACAAATCCCCAAACCTCTCTCCTGAGTGGACAGGCCAACAAGACAAACAAACCAGCACTTTTTTATGCACCACCCAAAATGGTCCAAACCCAAAAAGCGACAAACCTCCAACTTGGGAGGCGAGAAAAACACCCGGCGCCGTCGCCCAAAAACCCGAAAGAAAAAAAAGAGAAAAAGACCCCAGCGGCCTCGGGACAGGGCGAGGAAGCGCCATTGAAGCTCTTTGTTCACCGGCCACTCCTTGGTTCGTGGGCAAAATGCACGGGAGCGGGGGGGGGCCATGGATGTTCGAAACAACAAATACTCAAATACTGTACATCTCTTGGTATGGCAGCAAAACAAAACACAAGTTTTCCCAAAAAATGGTTAGAACCCAACAACAGAGAAGCATACACATGTGTTTTTTTTTCGGAGTACCCTGTTTGGGGCTGGTTTAAACGGAAACCGAAGGGAAACCACTCATTTCAGGAGCCGCCGACACCCATATCACATATTCATTCTGCTCCAACTCTTTCTCTCTCTCTCTCTCTCTCTCTCTCTCTCTTCGAGCTTTCAGGGGGCCTAAATCGCCCCCTCCCAGGTTGAATCCATCTGGGCTCAACATCCAAATAACGAAACAGGCAAACAAAAGAAAAGGCTTAAAGCTTGTGCAACCTACTCCTCTGCAAATCAACATGGAGCCAACGGAGCCTCTCCCAAAATGGACCCATATCAAGAGCGATATCCGTTGGGTCTCCTGGAAGCTTTCAACCCATCAGCCTTCCAACCTGCGCTGTGGGACCAAAAATCAGCTGGGAATTGGTGAGACGCAAATTGACCCCCCCAGATTGACCAATCCAAACCACCTTCTGCTGGTGCTAGTAGGCGACAAACGGCGGACGCCCTTTTTGCGGACGTGACACATGAAATGAGGGCTGACCGGATGACCTCCCCAAGACGTACGGTTGGGGCGCAACGAGCCTGGGCCCCTGCAGGGCTCTTATGTTTTCCACCATCATGGTGGGCTCCTTTTGGGATGGCCAAATGAAACCACCCTCTACCGGAGCCCTGCTCAAATCAGAAGCCCAGTGGCCACAGTTCGTTGATTTTAAAGGACCCTCAAAACAGGAAACTACAACCCTGCCAATCTGGGAGAAAAAAAACTCGAGGTGCCCCACCCCTATAAAAATCGAGTCTGCTCCATGCCTGTGCACTTCCGAATCTAGTGAAGTAAGCACGCAACAAGCATCAGCTCGATACTTGTTGCCAAGGCGCCCGAGTGTCTGCCATGCCGCAGTAGTGCTTGCTTGCCTCAGCGATACACGGCAGGCCAAGCAAGCCAGGACCACTTTTCAGGCACGCTTTTTGGAAATCCATTGCCATAACCACTTGACTTTTTTGGTGGTTTAATTTCACAATCCATAGCCTTTTCAGACAATTCGCGAGGGCCGGGCAAATCAGGGGAGGACTGCCCTGCCCTTTTAGTGACGTTTTCTCCAGCTTGCATGTTCCTCCAGATTAACATGAATTGGAACCAACAAAGAGCCTAACCATCTTTAAGAGGCCTCCTGGTTTATACTTCTCCTTGGACACGCCCCTCCCTATTTGCTGCTAGAGGCACTTTGATGAGTTGCAATGTGGTTGGTTCAATCCGAGCCATGTTCATCATACCTGTCCAAAGCCGTCGAGTCACACACACACAATTTCATGGCTAATTCCTAAGCTAATCAGTATGGCCCTACCCACCAGACCCCTTCTAATAGCCCTTCCAGATTTGGTGGGGGGGGCATTGGTCTTTGTCTGGGTGCCGGTTGGCTTGAAAGGCATCAAAGTGAAACCACCCACTTTGACTGAGTCAAGGGCTCCTGACCACCATGTGCTCTGATGCGTTGCCATCGGAGCGCACTTTTTGGTAAGCTGTCCTTTCAAGGCAAACCGGAAAGAACGGACGGGAGGGGGAACTGGTGGCATCGCCCTTTTCGCCCACCAGCTGAGTCAAAGGTTCGTTCACATCAAAAGAAACCCAACGCAAGCGACACCCTGCAACTTGCTGCATGAACATGGGCAAAACCGGCTGGCGGGTGCCAGGGATGCGGACAGCGTCACTCTCGAACTGAAACCGCTACACGCCCCCCCAGTCCACAAACAGGGCATGCAGCCACTTGGAGAACCCTACAAAAGACGGACAGCTGCCCTTATTCCCTGAATGTTGCCGCTCGCTCATGATTTCGTCGCGCACTCCCCACTTAGGCATGGCCACTTCCCCCAAAATGGGGGGTGCATTTCTGTTGGTTTCACTTTAGACACCCATCCAAATGGGGACCCCGATTTTTCTGGACACTTCCGGTACAGTACTGGATATTTCAACCTGGAGTGGGGGTCTGTCAAGGATTCACTAAATGGAACAACCAGAGTTGATCTCTCCTGGGTCCATTCCCAGCAAACCCCGAATCTTGAAGCAGGAATCTTACGCGCCGAAAAGGTCTGGAGAGGGATAGCAAGTTCCAGGCAACGCAATTCAAGAAGAGGGAGCACCGCTTCTTTATCAACTTTCCCAAGAGTTCAAGGGTCCCCTGTTGGGCCAATATACTGCATCTGGGGTTGATCAATAGGTCCTTTACATGGGATGACCATTGGGGAAACCAACTAATAAATGATGTTGCACACTAAATGGGAAAAGTTTCTCTTGGTCATGTGGGGGCCGAACGGAATATTAATCAACCCCATATCAACCAGGAGTATATTGCTGGGTATTCAACAGGGGGCCTGGAAAGAACAACATACCTTCCATCTAGATTCCCACTCGACAAAAAAAAACCAACATATTTCCAGTAGTGCTAAATTCCATGAAAAACACCGCCAAGGGACTGCGGGACAATCTAAAAATATCCGATTCAGCAAATGGAAGAATCCGCTCCCGTTTGGTGATGGACTGTGCCGCCCAAAGGGCGCGCTCCAGGCAGTTCTCCTCGTTAAAAAGCACCGGCGCGCCCGGCTCCTGCCGCCACTTGGCTGTGGGTCAAAGCCAATGGTACCATTTCCCATTTTAGTCGGGATTTTAGTGGGGATTGGTTGATGTTCATTGGGGGTACGGGATTTGGACCCATGGCCACTTTTTCTCACACCCGGTCCGTATTTCTGGGTTTGCCTTTTCCGCTGAAATGAACCGCCTCCCTTGAAAAGGGTTTCTACACTACCAGGAGGGCTGCTGACTTATCCAACAAATATTGGAAAAGGCAAGGTTCTCAGATCCCCGGCCAAAAGTGTGGGTAACTTGTGGGCGAAATGGAAAAGCAAGAGCAAACCAACTAAACATGTCTGAAAACCCAAGGAAACGGATGCCTGGGAGTCTCTGTGACTATTGCCGGTGTTGCAGGGTTTGCAAAACGATCACATTCCATCAGCGCGCAAAATCCTGGGATTCCAGCCCAGCACCCAGACTTCGGGGTTGGAGTTTGGACCCGCTGGATAGAAGATTGGATCTCACGTGAGACCTATCAGAAGATCGCAAGATTTTGTTGGCATTCGAACGAAGCATCCGATCCGGGAGGAGGTAAAGATTCGACGCTTCTAGCATTGGTGAATTTTGTCGGCGGCGCCGAAGACCGTTTTCAGCAAATGTGGTCAAGGAGTTCCGACCCCTTAAGCTAACATGGCTGCGTGATTTGCGTTATGGGTGTCATTGGTCTGCAAAGCTCCTCAGCTTCGCCGCAAGCTGAATGATTTCAATCAGTGGATGCGAATCAGTTTGAGCGGGCGGACCGAAAGACTGCTGCAGAGCCCCAAACCACCCTTCATGTACTGAAGTTATTTGATGGGGACCCTGTCAACCAAAGGACGTGGGGGCGGACAAACATTGTCTCCTTTGCTATGGCCCCAGGGGGCACAATTCTCTTCACCAACTTGGCCTGTCTTCAAAAGTCGGGACCAGTTTTCTGGATGTTTCTGACATCTAATGACCTGCTCTCGAGGTCATCAAAGATGGGGTCTAAACTCCTTGTGAGGGCCATGCTTGTGGGTCCCTCAATAGGATGCTGTGACAACTTGTCTCAATTCCCCGAGGGCTGAATAGCCAGACCCCCAAGGGTGTTTGACCACCTGTTGCCTGAGCAGGGCCCACTGCTGGCTGGTTCTGTACTTAAAAAGCCACAAACACTTTTCCAAACAAAAAACCGACCCTCAAGGGGATTAACAAAAACAAACAAACAAACAAAAAACAAACAAACAACCCTTTTGTTTGTTTTTTGGGTTTTTCACAAACAAACAAAAAAACCGACCCCTCAAACCTATCGCGCCACCGCGGGGCCTCGGAAACCGGATCTGATGGGTGTGATTCTCAGAATCCAAGTCGTCCGGGACTCCGCTTGTGTTGCAGAAAGCCCTTTGAAACCAAAAGGTGGTTCAAAACAAAAGACACCCACTATACCTGAAATAAGGGATCCAAGCAAACTGGTGTCGCCGGTCGCCCAAACTTGAAAGCAAACTTGGGAAGTAGGTCCCGGGTACAAGGAGCAGCATCGTGGTCCAAACATGCGCCCTGTGCTTGACAACGCCCCTACCTCCGAGAGGATGTAGTCGAAGCAGAGCTCGCCGCTATCGCGGACGTTGATCTTCTGCTCTTGAGTCCTGGGTTCTAAAACTAGAGGCAGAAAGCCGTGGATCCATGAGGAGTTGTTGTAACTCTACTCAAGAATTCACAGTCACAGTAGAATCCAGCTGGGTTCTAAAATAACAACCGTTTTCCTTCTACAGGTCAGCCTCTGCGTGTGGTCCGGGCAAGTCAAAATCGGGCCAAGACAAGCTGTGCGCTCTGGTAAACTTTACTAGACAAAAGGCGTCTCACACAAGAGTGAAGGCTGGTCTCCCACTCTGTGGGTTGGTTGAAAAGGACACATTATTTTTGGGAAGACTCTGGTTGGAAAGGACATATTCTTTTGGGAATTGACACCGTGCCAACCAAATCAATCAGAAGTAGTCCTATAGAGGTTGGTCGGGCCGAGTTTGAAGATTCCTCTGATATCCTAATCACTGTCAACTGGGTATGCAGGGGCCCCTCGGTGGTCATCACTAGGCGGGGATTCATGTCCACTAACCACTTGCGAGGTGGTTCCCTATTGAACTCAATGGCAAACGCGTTGAAATCTGGATAACAATGCTATCAAGGGACTGTCTCGAAACTGATCAATGCTCTAAAAGAGCAACCGCCAAAACATCTCCTGGTGCTTTGCCAAGTGGACGTTTCCGTTTTTTTTTCTCCCCGCAACTTAAGCTAAAACTCACAGCTTCTTCACTTGAAAAACCGTCCGAGGAAAGGACAAATAGGGACAGGTCGGTTTCAGCTTCTAGCTCGAGAAGCCGAACATGTCCACTGGCCACGTCTGGTGCGTCCCTTCGCATGATTGCTACCTCAGGGAGTTGCGTTGCATTTTTTTTGGCATGGTCTGGGTGCTCCCTTCTATCATGAACTTGTTTGGACTCATTGACCTCGTGTTCCGATACTGCATGTGTTTGTGATCTCAATCATGACCCTCCCTCGTTTTGGGGTTGCCTCATTTTGCACCTGTTGCCCAAACATGAGTTTCCGGCGGACCTTTACTGTAGTCTTCTGTAAACAAATGCAGTCGCTCACATGGTACCTAATTATGAAGGGAACATGCATGGGAAAGGGTGGCTGTATTGGGGATTCGTCCCCCTTTCCATCTGGGCAAATTACAACAATTCACAAGAGACCCCTCAGCACGGAACCGTCCCTCTCCCATCTCTCCCCTGAAAACTGGATGCGAGGCGCATGTGCTGGATCACCAGGTTCCACGTCTTTGCGAAGGCCGACTTGCTGCAGGGCGAATATCTCCTCGGTGAGGGATGGCTTAGCCGCCGAGACACCAAAAACATATTTAGCATGCTGGAACCCGTAACCCTCGAAATGCGAGGGATGTTGGCTTAGCCAAGCGATAATAGCAACGCCTCTTCCAAGGGAGGACTGGGAACAACATTGCGAACCAATACAACAACAAAAAAAGTAAACTGGGGTCCATGGTAGGGTAAACCCAGGCATCTGCACCATGTATCCAAAAAGCCATGTCACTGCCGAACGTTGAAGGCGAAACCATTAAGCTTTTTGACAACGCAAACGAGAGCAAATGCGATGCGATCGGCTGTCTGTTGCCTAGCACTCCGGTTGCTTCTGACTGGTTCCAAACCCACTTGGGGGTCCTTGAAGGGTGCCAATCATGTTCCAAATGGGAAATCGGGTTGCACGGTTCCCCAAGCAGGATTCAGACGTGTCCGCACTCCAGTATTTAGCACTGGCTCGACATTGCTTATAGGATTCCCACCTTGGGTGTGAATTGTTAATACGAGACCCTTTGTTGGACCATCACTCAGGTGACCATTTCGGCGAAATTTCCTTTTTCAATTACTTTCTGCTCCCCTGCTAAAAGTTTAACTTTTTAGTGTCTTAATGGAAAACCCATTAGTTGGCAAAAAGTTAAAGTTCTAACATCCAAGCAACATGCAACAAAGTTTAGGCGACCAGTTGGGCTGAGTTCCTTTTTCAACCGAGAGGCAGCACCTTCTCGGCGAAGCGCCCGGGGAGTTTGTGCAGCGCGTCCTCAAAGGCGAAGTGCAGCGTGCGGCACCGGCGCCTCTGGCACACATCGAGTCATGGGGCCCAGGGGTCCGTTTCGGGGGGGGGGGGGGGTGTTTTTTTGGGTTGTTTTCTTCTGAGCATACTCCTTTTAGGGTTGGCTTTGTTCAGGGAAAACAAAGGGATTTTAGGACACACACACACCCATTGGATTACCCCAAGCTCTGAGATAGACTGAGTTTATCTGTAATCAAAAATCAAACCTCTGGCATTTGCCACCTGATGGCTGGTTTCCTTTGGGCGTCCCTTCAAACCCTTTCCGAATCCCATATTGAAAATTCCAACCGTTGGCAGCCGTTGGCAACCAGCTTCCTGTGGGCAATTCCACAATAGGCCATACCAGCAACAAGTTAAATAAAGCACATGAACACTTCCAGAAATGCAAATGGAGACGCAACACAGAAATGAAGCAGAGCAATCCCTTCTGGGGGCACTGCACTGCCCTTTTGGGGGCCAAGGCCAAGGATATGTTTCCTTCTGCAGGGGCGAGGTGTGTAGAGAAATATGGGGAACCATTGTGTTGAATGGGAACACCTCCATTTTGCAGGGTCCCATTAGTTGACACATACCCAAACAGGTCTCACCCACGCCCAACGGGTTTCTGTCAAACTGGAAGCGTTCTGATGGCGCCTTGACCCAACTCTTGGGGGTATCCTGCCCATTCCAAACCTGCAGATGCGTACCCTGGGTCCGCAAAGCCAAGCCACCAAACGAAACATAGAACACAGCTGGTTTCAGAAGAAACCATTGGACATATGGCTATGAATTCCAATAAGGGACACATCATTTCGGCGAGTAGTCATGTCCACCAGTCACCTTTTAGGTGGTTCCCCAATAAGATTCATTTCCATATCGCAAAAACAACCCTGCCTAGAGTCCCCATGACCCTGGAAAAAATGGGGTCATTACCCAAAACAAAGGGGTCATGTACCTATTCTTAAAGGGGCAGAAGGAGACCCCAGGTGGGCCTGGACGAATGGCTTCGGGCGCGTTTTTCTTCGGCGTTTCCGCTGTGCGGCTTGCGAGCGGCTGGATGAGGGCCACCACGACGCCCAGAATCGTGCAGCCGACCGTGAACCAAAGCCTCGGACTGATCCGACTCACGGCCCAAAGGCTCCTGGGCCTAGGTGGCCTTTTGGCAAAATAGGTGGCCCTGGCAAATGGAATATATGCCCCATCTAAACCAGGGCCCTCATTTTTTTTTAAGCAAACCAACCAAAAAGGACACCTATGCTCCTGGGGCTTTCACTGGAAGACCCAGACCCCTCCATTAGACACCCAGGTTGTTGTTTGAGGGTCCTAACATTTTAAATGAATCGAGAGCCTCTGGGTGCTTAAAAAAAGAGGGCCGGCTTGCTGAAAAGGAAAGCCAAGGGAAAAGTTTGGGCAAATCAAATAAATGGACCTAAGTGGCTCAGCTTGATCATCCCGGCTAAATCGGGGTCTGCCCTCACCGGATTACACACTAACATGGAAGCTATTTTACAAGCAGTGGTCTTTCGGTGTCAAGCACAGCTCAACTGGGTCTGGGTCTAGACCCCGCTATTCAACAAACCGCTGGGATGGCGTTCTGTTCAACAGGTATCGAACGGCAGCACTTGAGTCATAATCAAAACCTGATACACAAATGGTGAACCCAGAACCATACAAAGAATTGAAGAGGCGACCGCACCCATTTATGGCTGGGATTGTCCCTTACTACCCTCCAATTACCGTTTTTGATTATGACTCACTTTCTCTGTCTAAGGCGCTGTGTGTCGGCGCAGAAGATGAAAAGGCTGGAAAACCAGAGCCAAAGCCTGAGACGGAGAGATGGGGACCATCTCCACGAGGAAATTTCCCTTGGAAAATCGGTCAGTGCTCCGCAGGTTTCGTGCCCCGAAAAGGAGACCACACGAAACAAAGCACAATGAACATCTCTTCACTTTCCTTTGCTGGCAGGGGAAAGGCCCTGTCTTAGGGGAATCCATCTATATCACAACACAGTTTCCCGCGAAGTCCGAAGTTGACTGTGTGTCTTGCTTTGGTAGCCTGTGCAAATAGGGCCTGCTTCAGGAGAAATTATAATCTATGACAACTGTTTTGCTGTGTTGCTGTTTGTTGGTTCTCCCCTTGAGCAAGTCGATTGAACCCTTCGTGGAACTTTGTGGGCTGGTTTTGAAGTCCGACAAGCCACCCTGCCCTATCTTGGCGCATCCTGGTTTATGTGTTTCTTTGTTCGTGCGCCTAGACGAACGACCACATGATGGGAACTAGGACTTGGCGCAGTCTGTACTGAGCCAACGGGCAATTTGTCTTTGCACGGGCAAACTTGCATCGGAAAGAAATATCCTAAAGAAAATTGGATGTGTGTGAGATCAAATCACCAAATCAAAATGCAGAACCAATGAATTTTGCTTCGTCTGCTGGCATGAGTTTGTCTACCAGGAAATATGAACCCGCAAAAAAAAGACAGGAGGGACGGTGGATACCCCCAAACCCAAATACCAGCAAAGATAAAGCAGACTGTTCCGTTGGTTTCCCTGAAGCCCTGAGAGGGGGATAACAACATGAGAGGAAGTATCACGTTCTTCATAAAGAACAAGCGTGTGCATCCGGTAGTGGGATCTGGGCAACTGATGCTTCACCAACATGCGGTTTAACTTACCAAAGGCACATGTCGTTCGACAAATGTAGTCAATCTCGATGTGGGTATCCAATGGCACTCCACTGGAATGCATTCCCACTGATTAATTGTTCAAACACACCTGATTGTCGCATAGAACATCTGCAGGCAGATTGAGGAGCTAGAAAAGCACTGGAGGCCAGGTGAGGGTTCCTCTAGCATAGGAAGCACCCAAAGGATGGTCGAAATTGCAGCTGGTTTCTGCATGTGCACAAATTAGGGCTCGTACGTATCCGGCTTTTGTGGAAAACGTAGGGAGTTCCCAAATGGGCCATAGATTACGGGATTCATTGATTGAACGCCGTTTAAGGGATGCGCACGGAGTGCGACCCTGGAAGCCGTCAAAACAAAAAGGGCTTGAGAGAATCGGTCTCACAAGCTCCGATGGCAGTAAGTATTGCCGCAGGCCACCTAGACTCTCCATGACCCCTAGAAAAAGGGGTCATAACCCCTTAATTTTGGGCAATGACCCCATGTTTGAAGGGTCATGAAGACTCTAGGAACCTTAAAAAAAATCCAACATCGCCTGAAAAAGCACCTCGGGGCTTTGGTGCCACTGGCTGTATTTTTGTGAGATCCAACCCAACCCCGAGAACCTAGCTGTTCGCGGGTTGGAAGACCCGAAAAGGCAAGCGCAATTTCTGAGTTTGGTTTTGGGTGCTCTTGGTTGTGCAAAGAGCGGAAAGGCAGAAGGGATAAAGAGGTCCTACAAACCCCAAGTGAGTCGCAATCAGAACCCGAAACAAGAAAGGTCTACCCAAGCCAATGTGAATATTATATTATTTTTTAAGGGCGGCCGCACCCATTCCTGATCAAACCTGCCCCTTATCCTTCATTTTACCCTGGTCTTGCGCGGTTCAAATCCGAGCTCCGGGCCAAATTAGTAGGTCCCTGGCCCAAATTGTGCTATACCATGCAATCCTCAGCTGGGCAAAAACACGCACTCACTCGAAATATTTGTTGGGGTGACAAGGAGAAACCTCCAGGCCACAGCACCCGAAAAAAGAGAGTACTATACTGGAGAATTTGAACATGCAAAAAGGCCGCTTGGTGGGGAGGGAGTGTGCTGGTAAGGAGTAAATCGAAAGATCTGCCATTCCCCCTTCCCCCCGTGGAGTGCTGAGGATGACACTTGGGCGTATTCAAGATTACATCCAACACCTGAAATCAGAATATGTCGGCCAAGCAAAAGGAAGATCTGCGGTGAGCTGGTGAGCCGACCATTTTCACGAACATGTGTCACAACTAACGGGACTCACGACGAAACGGGGTTCTAATGACAGGGGTTCGGATCGCTTAGGCCAAAGGATTCGTGTAGCATCCCATTCAACGTGCTGAAAATGGCGCCCTTTGGCTCCTTGCAATCTGTGCATTTAATTCAACCTGGGTGCCCACGTCCCGTTGATTCTTGGTTAGGCCAAACAAAACCAGGAAGCCAAGGTACAAGTAGACAAGGGACCACCTCAAAAATGGGCAGAAGGATTCGGCTTTGGGACGTAGAGAAGACCCCAAAAAGAGCCCCCAAGGCCAACTCTGACTAAAATCCCGTCGGATCTATCGAATGGAATTCGGCGATCGTGACCTCGCTTTGCGCTCAGTTGCCCTTTAGGGACTCAGGAATAGAAGGTCCTGAGGTCTCAACGACCAAACTAAGGGGTCATGACCAAATGTTCTACAGGTCATGGAGACTCCGGGGTTCACCTGTAGGAACCTTGACTAAGTATGGGAACCCAAATCGGGGAACCCAATAGGTCAAAGGTCGACTCACTTTGAGCCAGTGAGAAAGTGCTTGTTGCTTCAGCGTGTCAATAGCTCCTGGTTGAAAGATGTGCGTGGAAACTTCCCTTTGACGTTAGTTCTACTGACATTTGTGTCAAGGTTTATAAAGACTCTATCATACAAAAACATATTTCGATTCTCTATTTCTACGCCCCATGAAACCAGGTAAATAGACAAGGAACCACCACCCACAAACCGGGCCTTGATGCCTTGGTTTGGGTTCCTCGGGCGCTCAGGTCTCTCTCCGGGGCTCAGGATGTCCTCGGAGGTCGCGCGGCCCAAAGGCTCCAGCTGGAGGTCGAGGATGAGGTCGAAGATGGCTCTGAAGAGTACCACGGCCACTAAAAACTTGCCCGCCAGCACCATCAACCAAAAGAAGTACCTGGCGCCATGGCGCTGCTTCTTGCTTCGTTTCGTTTTCCCCCCGGAGGCAAGCATCGCGAGGAAAAGCAAGTCTATGGCAGCTTCATAGGGGTTGCTTTCCCCAAGGATCCGTCTTTGCAAAAAGGTTTACCTTCCATCGCTGATGCTTTTTGGACTGGGAGGTTGGACAAGTATCGGCTGGTTTGGAGCAGCTTGGGAATTTCTGGAGGTCTCGGGCCGGCTGGGGCGGGCTAGATGGAGATCCCCACTAAGCCCTAAAAAGCACAAAAGCTAAGGGGATGGTTGGGAGCCACCAACTTAAGGACATGGGATGTTACACATGGGAACAAGTTGTTGTTGGTGCCAAGCCTCTAGAAGACTTCGCCTTGTTTCTCGCTGCATGGTCAACATCTGTTTGGACCGCCACCTGACATGACCGGCAGTTAAATTCGGATCACGATGTTGACAACCTGGCCGAGGGTCGTAGCGTCAAAGGCTCTTAAGGAAAGGCGGCCAAACATCAAACCGCCAGTGCCAAACGGGCTGTTGAACCATATAGTTCGATCGACAGGAGATCTGACCTGAGTGCAAACGCATGGCATGTCACCAAACCCCTGAGACCTGCCAACAGAAAGGTCATTCCCTCCGGCAAAAAGATCGATCCCAAAGCTGTGGAATCCCCTGGCGCGGGAAAAAGGGGGGGGGTCCGATCGGGCTGATAGTCCCGTACACCGCGAGCTGCTGACACGGGGTGTCAAGACCCCATATTGTGAGCCGCAAATTCCAAATCGGATCTTTAGCTCATTTTAAGGGGACACCCCTCCATGGAAGCCCCCCCTGGGGGTCTGAGGGATGAGTTGTCCCAATGGAGTGATGGCTGGCCTGCTGGGCTCTAACACTGCCTTTGAATGTCGTTGCGACGGTGGTCGAATAGAATCTGTTGATTCCAAGGGTGGCTTCTTCAACCATGACAACATCAGTTTCAGGCGGATTCCCTTGGCATTACCCAAAAAAGTCGCCCGAAAAAAACAACTTGCAACAACAAATGGCATACTGCTTGCCCTGCCTTTTGAGAGAAGGGAGCGGATTGATAGGTTTCGGCCAGGGATCGTTCGTTGCACACAACTCCAATTGGCGAGCAGAGTTTCTGGTTTGAAACGAAAAAGAACAATCGAAATGGACGAGTGCCCCAAAATGATGGTTGGTGAATCCCCTTTCTGGGTAGCTTGAAAGTCCGTCTACGAACATCGCCCTTTTTGCGGATAAGCTTTGGACGCTCCACGCTCCGATCCGATCGAAACGGCCCCCGAGCCTCACGAGGCGGAGGTGAAACGGCGCCCGGGGCTTCTCCTGGCGAATTCCGACTCGCGGCTTTGCAGCAAAAGTGGCTCCTTGCTCGTTGTGCTGCTTTTGGTCGTTTTGTGGAGGAAACACCTCTCTTGTCTGTTGAGTTTTGCTTTTGGTTGATTGTTTTGTTTTGTGGAGGAAGTTGGCTGTTTTGTGCTTTGCTTTTTGTGGAGGAAGCACACCTGGGGTTCTTTTTGTTGTTGTGGAGGAACCACGTACGTGTGTTTTTTTCTTTCTGGAGGAAAAACACACACACACGCACACATTGTCTCTTGTTGTATCACTTTGCCTGGGACCTGCTTGACTTTTTGCGGGTTAGTGCTGGAAAAGCACAACCAACTTTCTCTGTGTAAGAAGGTTGAACATGCAAGAGGTGGATTCCCTTCCGTCGGGTTTCCAATCGTGCCTAAACTCACCGGAGTTTATACACAACAAAGTCATAAATGGATGCTGGCAGTGGTTGGAAGGTTCATTTCCAAAAAAATCCGAAGACTTCCGTGACAGGTCAACTACATCAAAAGACCAAACTCTTTGTTTATGCCCCCACAATGCTCTTCTCAAAAGTAGTGTCGAGTCAAAACTCAAGTGAGTGAGCAAGTCATTTTAGGCCGTTCACGAAGGACAGCCATGCCGATTCTTCTCAAACCACCACACAACCCAGGCCTCAAGAATCTGGAGCCTCTTGCTCTTGGGATCTGGACAAAGGCTCCTCTGGTGTCGTTTCGCTTGGCCCTAGCAAGTTTTGGATTTGACCTGGAGAGAATGGCCCCACATCTTCCAGAGTCAAAGCAACATGGTCATTCCCGGTGTATTCCCAGGGGAAAAAATAGCACACAGATCTAAAGCAGCGGCCTTTAACGACTCCATTCCCCTTCCCCATGTTCAAAATCCCAAATAACGCCCAAAATCGGTTCCTAAAAGGATTGGAGAAAGGGAAAAGCACCCCTCGAAGGTGGTGGTACATGAATAAACGGAACCCTTCTACTTTTCTCCAAACTCACCCGAAGGATATAGGGTTCGCCGTATTTAAACCATCACCCCTAGGAATGAATTCGCCATAGATGCGGCCAAAGGGGTGATGCCTAAAGCCACCACAAAAAGGGACACATGGACCCCTGTTCGACGCAGGCAAGAAGTCTCCTTGTAGGGCGCGTCGAAGCCGCGGTCTGGGAAAAATAGCAACGACGCGAGCGCCAACAGAGATACCACCTCGCTTGCGCAAGCACCAGTCACGGGGTGCTTTCATGGCTCCCGACTGCCCGGTTGCAATTAATCTGAACTATTGAATTTGGATGTTAACAAAGAGAACCCTACGAGGTCCTCCAGTAGAGAGGTTAGAATAAGGGTGCCCTTTCTTCTGCAGTCTATTTTAGTAGGGGAACCCTCAAAAAAGAGAGGGTAAAATGGCAGGGCTGGGAGACCTAGCCTATCAAATAACTTGATCTTAAGGAACCGGGTAAAGGGAAACCCTCCCGGGCCTTCGATGCTGCGTGGCATCGCAATTGTTGCAGACGTGAATGGACTCATAGCCGTTCGCACCCCACCGTCCCACAAATCTCAGGGTTCTAAACCGGGGGCATGGACCAAAACCCGATAGCCCATTTCCTTGTTGTTCCCTGGTGATTGAAGCATGCTACAAACATCTACAAACAAGAGCCCTCGTAGCATCTTACAGCTCTCCTGGACTCGCTCCTGAACTCCCTCTTTGGTGCCAACATTTGGACAACCCCATCCCTTGAAGCAACCAATTTGGAAAATAAGCCCCAGCTTTGTGGATCCCTTACCAGCCAGCCAGCTGCAACCAAGATGCCAGGTGCGCGATTAAAAGATATTGGAGAATCTCCGGCGTCCAAGCCTCGGGTCGCGGCGCCTTTTGCGGCACAGAGGGGGAGCCTATGTTGACAGCCCCCCAAAGGAATGTCCTGGAAAAAAGCTCAGTTTTTGGGTTTGGACCTATGTCACGTCTTTTAGCCAATCCACTCAAGTGAGGGAAAGAATGGCGGGGACGTACGACCGAAGTGTCCTGGTTTGTCTATGGTCCGTTTGGGACTCGGATGTGGCCCGTCTCACTCACTTCAGGAAGCTCATCAAGGGCGCTGTCCCTGACTCCCCATGGGTTTGACCGGATGTCCACGGTTTGCCAGATGGCGTGTTGAGGGAAACCACAGGGAAGAGCGCGAGTCAATTTTAGGGGTGACTGATTTCCTGGAACCTGTTTGGGTATCATCGTGCATTTTTTTCCGACTACGAGTCATGATGTAAGTATGGACCAGAATTCAGACGTGATTCTCAGCGTGGGGGGAAAGGATGATGAGTTTGAATTGTATTGCCATAGCGACTTACGGGGAGGCAATCCAATATGTGTCTCATTTATGTTCCCTCATTTGCAAAACCAAAGGTCCCACCGTGATTTCCCGATAGAACCATTCGGGAGGGATTGCTAGGAAAGAAGGAATCTCCTGAAAAGGCCTTCCTTCCTGAGTTCCGTGAGCAACATGTCGCGAAGCAGGGAAAATGAGAGGATGTGTGCCGTTTTCACGTTTTGCGTTGCTGTTTCTCCGCAATGGTAACTAAAGAAAAACATATAATGCAATAAATCAACGATCGATGGGCTCGAGGGGCTCGCCCTTTTGATACCCCTTTGCAAAGGGATGTGTGAAACATGCCGCGATCTGTGTCTGCCTCTGGCTCAAGAGCTGAAGCCCAGGGGCGGGGGGGGGGGGGGGGTGCTTTGATGAGACTCCATGGCTGTGCTTGTTGAGGCTACAGAAGACCAAAAGAACCTGCAGGACCATTCTGTGGCAAAAGAATCTGCAGCATCATTTTGGGGCACCCCCTATTTTGACACACACACACACCGAGTGAATGTTAGAATCAATGCGCCGCCTCTGGGGTGTCTATTTCAGCTGCTTGCAGATTGAAGGAAGTCCAAGCGATACGCCATGCCATCAAAACTGCCAACGTGGTGGCTTGGTTCTCCTCTTGGAGAAACAGATGGCATTGATGAAAAGTTTGCACAAATATGAAACGAGTGCCATACATATATATATATATATGTATATATTATATATATATATATGTTCAAACTCACCTAGCTGACCCAAAGCTGACCTGATGAGTTGCCGTTTGGCGCCTAAACGATGAAAAGGTCTGCCACGGCGGCCCTAAATTTTGCAAGTACTTTAGACAGCCACAAACCATGGACATTTACAGGGTGTCCCATGCTCCCCACTTGCAATATTTCGGGCATCCAGCATAACAACTGATTTAACCTTCCCAATGGAACTCAAAAGCAAACCAACCACTTCAAAGGCTCAGAGCCTTTTAACTCAGAACACAAGAAGGGAACACCTCTCCCATCGCATTGCCCAGCGGCGAGGTTTGCGTAGCGCAGTGCCCCGTAGGTCCCAACCGGAGCGAACCACAGAAGGCTCCGCCAAAAGTTCGCGCAAAAGCACCCTGGCCAGGCGTCGGTTAACTTGCATTTCTCGGACATGCCGAACATGCAGCACATGCCGGAAAACACGTGTACCAAACTCGTTCGAAGGGCATCGACGGCATCGAGGTACACATGGTCACCACTTGGGCATGCCGCTCAACTTCCGCTAGCAAAACATCGCAAACATGAAATTGGGTCCGTCTGAAAAAAGGGAACCTCAAAATCGCTGGTTTATGTTGGCTTCCCAGTTTGGACCAACCACACCCTCCAAAATGACTGTCAGGAACTGTCGGAGCCTTATGGGGGGACCCTCAAAGTGTTCAAACTCATTTCCAGCGCAATAAATCTAGAGTGAAAACAAGTATCACTGCAGCAGGAAGACAACTCCGTCCCAATTGCCACCGTCACAGTCATGACCCATTTTGCTGGGGTTGTTGAATGGGCATCGTCCTTTTCTCCCAAAGGAAGCCATAAGAACTGAAATCAATTGTCTCCCCTGCGATGGCTTGGAGCAAGCCTGGTCCAAATATATTACAACATATCCACCCCGAAACCATTAGTTGAATGGGAGATACAGCATATAGCCACAAAGGGGTGCATGCTACCCTGTTTTCCACTTATGGTCACAGTGGTTCTGGTAGTACAATCCACAGATTCTCAACGTCCATCCCCCGGGTGTCGCCGCGGGGACTGGGACCCTGATCCAAATCAACGGGTTGAGATTCATCTGGGGTTCCCGTTAAACAAACGGCCAGGATTCCTTTCATGCGAGATGGAATCACTGGAGATCTCCAGTCGAAATCCCCAAAGGACATTCACTTCTCAGCCCTTGTTTGGATTGCTGGTTTGGTGTTCCGTGCCCAAGAACCAAGGGCTCAAATCCTCCATCAATTCAAACCGCCCATCTAGGCACAGCTGATGTGCTGTGCAGCCCCGCACTAGACATGTGAAGAACGGCTCAGCACCCTCCAATGACGGCTTACGCCCATGTTCAAAATCATGCCTTAAGGGGTTCAAAAGGCAGCTGGTGGGGGGCCTCTAAGCAGATTATAACCATGGTTTCGATCACTTGCCTCACGTTCCCTGCTTCAAGTACGGTTCAGAAAGGGCGTTTCTCGAAAACATGTTGTACCCCCGCCCAAAAAGCGTCTTCTGTTTGGTTTCCTAGTAGAGCCACCCCAAAAGGGGTACCCTCCTGTCCACCAACATGGCACTTACCAACGGGTCGGTCCCTTTTTACAGGAACATTGTTCCGAGACCCCCTCAGTCTGGTTCCATGTGGCTGTGGGTCAAGACCCTGTCCCCCTGGTGAACGTCAAAATAGGTGGCAAATGGATGTTCCATCCCAAAATGGTTCCGCAACACAGCGCCATGACAACCCATCGAGCCGCCTATGCCGCAAATCGAGGCCCGGGTCGCCGCGCCGCAGGTGTAGACCCGCGCCCTGACGGGGCAAAGGCTTGGGCTGGGCATTTTCGTGTTTTTTTTGGTTTTGCGTTTTTATTATTATTTTCCCATAACCAAACGGACAGGGAAAGGTTTGGTTTGCATTTCGTTTTGATTTTTTCCCCCAACAGCTGAAAGCTTTGGGGTCTCAGCCCGGATAGGCTCCGGGGTGGTCCGGGGCGGCCCTGAGGTAAGGTTCCACGAGGGTTCCACCAGGGTTCCACCGGGGTTCTACCAGGGTTCCACCGGGGTTCCACCAGGTGCTGCGGGGTGGTGCGCACTAAAAAGAGCACTGCATGCTGTTGGGGATATCAACTGGGCTTTGTTTTCTTCTCCGAACAGCTGAATGAAAGCTTTGGGGTCTCAGCCCAGATAGGCTCCGGGCCGGGGTCGTCCGGGGCGGCCCTGAGGCAAGGTTCCACGAACGTTCCACCAGGGTTCCACGAGGGTTCCACGAGGTTCTGCGAGGGCTGCGGGGTGGTGCGAGCACCAAGAAGAGCACCGCATGCTGTTGGGGATATCGCCTAAGCTTATTGTTTTTCGTTCTTCCTTTCCATAACCAAACGGACAGGGCGGGACAGGTTTGGTTTGCATTTTCCATAGCCAAACCTCAAATTGCCGTAGGTTCCCCGGAATTCCGGGCTGGAGTTTATCAAAGTGGGTTTCAACCATGACACCGAAAGGACAGTGACCTCCCAAGTGAACTGGCCAATAAATCTAGAGATTCCCTAGGTTTAGGAGCGGATTTCTTGGGTTTCAACAAAATTGCACCAAAAGGACAGGGGACATCAATTTTGACAAAGTTGCCAGCCAACACAGGGAAGCTTTTTGTCGAGAGGTGAATGGGCCTGCCCCCATTTACACAGGAAAAAGCCCCCTTTCAAGGGATTGAACTTGTTTGTGGCGAACCCAGCGAACAAAGGAGAAAGGGTGCCACCGAACTGAGAATTGCGGGAGGGGGACTTACTCAGGTCTTCACTTGGTGCTGTGTTAGCCCAGCTGTGTGGCAAGAACCCGGTTTAGGTTTAGAACCAACTTTGATCCCACCTTGCTAAAGTTGGCCAACAGAATGCCTTTCGAAGCTTGTTGTATGCGGTATCGTTTTATGCACGCAAACTTGTTGCTTGGGTGTTACTTTGCCATGACTGATGTAACCGCAAGTAGCCTAGGTACCCCACATATAGAGTAACTCCCCATTTCGGCGCACTTTTTTAATCAAGTCCAAGAAGTGTTCAACCATCTGGATCATTGTTGTTAGTCACTGTTAGTCACTAACCAAACCTACAACTTCCCCATGAAAGGAACCTTGGGTATCGCAACTCCGATCCATCCCGCGAAGTCAAACCAAGGAGAACACGTGGAGGTTTGGACCCCCAGCTGTTGTACAATGGGAAACCTCACCTCCAAACCACCGAGCACACCACGAAAAACCGGGGGAAGCTGAAGGTGAGTTCCCGCGCCGACTGGTCGAAAAACACAAAAACACGCCAATAAGCCCAGCAGGTGGTATCCCCAACAGCCCCGAAACCCAGAACCCTCTCAAACACTTCCTGAAAGTCTGAAACTACCCCAATTGTCGCCTATCTGGGCCTATCGACACCATACCTTTCAGCTGTTGGGGGACGGGGGGGGGGGAACAAGAAACAATTGGAAGGAAGCTGAGATGAGTTTCCGAGCCGACTGGCAAAAAAAAAGCTACCCCAGATCCTATCTGGGCCCATAGCTTTCAGTTGTTGGGGAACAACAGGGGTACCCCCAACAAAAAGACACTTCCCCAAAAAACCAGGGGGGGGGGAACCTGTGGCGGGAAGCTGAGGTGACTTGCTGTGCTCAGCAGGGAATGAGGGAATGACAACTATAAACCATCCCCTATGACCCCTATGGTGTCCTTTAAGAAAATCCCCTACCTATCACACCAACAAGGAAAAGGTGATATCGCCTCTCGACTGCTCTTAGGTTGGATCTTTCGACTTTAAACTTTTTGGGATTTCCCTCTATATTTCCCTTTAACCTGCAGCCAGCTCCGCTGGATTGACAAACACAAAACAAAACGAAGAACTCCCTCCGCGGCGCAATGCCAGCAGCAAGGCATGGAATGGCGCCAGCAAGCCCAGCGCAGCCCATCGCACCAGGCCCTGAAAGAGCCAAGAGTCAGAAGTCCAGAAATTTCAAAGGGACCAACCAGGGCTGTTGAAATAAAATCCACTTCTCTGATACAACAGAAAAGGCTTCCCAAAGACTGACCCCGTATATATACGGGAGATTCCCTTGCATCACAAAAGTTGGGAGAACCGCTTGATCCAACAATCCTGGTTCCAAGTGACCGGGGGTTTCCCTTGAAATTACTTGCTGGTGCTCAGGGAATGAGGGAATGACCCCTATGAACCTCAAAGGATCCAACTGGCAGTTGTTTTCAATAGAAATCAACAAGAAGAGTTCAACTGACTTAGGCTCCAACTGGCTTCGGTTGAACTTAAAAACTCAAAGGTTCCGACTGAGTCACAATCAAAACCGATCGGTATTAAATGGTATACCCGTAAGCAGGCAAAGAATTAAGAAGGGGGCCGTGCCTATTTATGGCTGGGATTGTCCCCTACTAACCTTCATCCACCCTGGTTTTGATTGTAGCTCAACTGACCGGTGGTTCCGTCGAAATTAACAACTCAAGCTCCACTTGACCGGTGGTGTCCATAGAAATCAAACTATCAGAAGATCCTGACAGCCAGAAACAGTATTCAATCGAACAAGTTCCAATTCACTGGTGGTTTCCCTTGAAACTGACACTTTAGGAGATCCCGCAAAAAATGGAGGAGCCCCTCTACCCGACCCAGAACTCATAATTCCATTTCCCGCAATCAAGCAAGCGACCTGCCTTACTGGGCTTTGCCAACTAAAAAGGACAGTTGCTAGTTTCCTGTGAAACGCCTGGGATCCAATGGGAATGGTACAGAAAGAGAAGGGATTGCCAATACCGCGCTGGGACTGCACACTGAAGCTAAGGCTTGATTCCGACGCAACAAGCTTGGATTATTGCAGGCTGCCAAAACAAGCTCTGAGTTAACTCGCCAGACCAAATTGCCCAAGTTGGGGGCGTCGACTAAACGATGACGAAACCAATCGATAGTTTGAAGCATGCCAACTCAAGACGCAAATGTCTGGTACCTGACTCCTTTCTCTGCAGACTTGGCTACTGGTAACCACTTGCAGCGTGCAGGGTAAGATCCGCTTGAGTCATAATCAACAACTTGGACCAAAACTCATGGTAAATATTTTCGAGGGATTCTTGCTGCATGGTTGGTCCTCAAAATGCTTCGCCCTGCCTTGCCACCCAGAGTCTCATCGTCGTCGAACGGATCCTTGGCAACTGGACGAGGCAAGTCAAATGAGGCAAACTTGAGATATCTGGGTGGTTTCTTGGGATCTTTATACCTCTCTCATCAGGGGGCATCACATAGTCTTTTGTTGGAACAGGATAGGACTAGGATACACAGGATAGGACTAGGATACTGTGGCGCTCTAAAAGGTTGAAAGGAAAAGGCTCCCTTAAGGAAAGGGGGATGCCCTCATGTGAGACTGGCATTCCTATGTAAGGAAATTGAAAGGCGGCCGCACCAATTTCTTGCCGGGACTGGCCCTTACTAGGCCGGGTTCTGATTGTGGCTCATCTAGTTTCAAACTCAACCTTTGGCATGCGCCTCGTGACCTCACTCGGCCCCGGGCTCCAGCGACCACACACACTGCACCGAAGAAGAGGAGCGCGTGCACCAGCCAAATCCTGCGGATGGATCTTGCTGACTGGAGACATAGCAGTGGGTCAAAAATGGGTACCCAACATAGAAGCCTGGTAAAAAGAACCAGGGACTCAAATCTGCGGTCCCTTGGTTTAATTTGACCCACACCCACATAGACTTGCCAACCACCCGTTCAAACCGTTTGGGCCTTGAACAAAATCAGGAAACCTAACTCAAAGACTCACAGCTGGCCTGCTGAGTCTGATTAAGTAATCCCAGCCTGGGAGCTCATTGGCTGACTGGCTGGGATGGTCAACGTGGAGGGCATCCCTCTTGGTTTCGTGTGTGACAGATTGATTCGCGCGGGCTATTTAGCAGGTTGGAACATGAGCATTTCTCCCCCCACAAAAAATCCCGAGTCTTGCAAAGGTGTTGTTCTGAGGCTAGTTAGAAGGTTGGAACGTGAGCATTCCTCCCCCCACAACAAATCCCGAGTCTTTCACAGGGACCCGAACCTGAGGCTGGAAAAGCCAACGCTCCGTTCACGCTGGGCCTTCCCAAGCTCTCAGTGCCAGGACCCGAACCGAAGTGGCCTGGTTGAGACGTTGATGCCAGAGTGTGTACTTGGTTGACGTTGGAAGGGGAGCCAAAATTTCAAGTTAGCAGTTAAGTGGTTGGATTTCAACCACTAAACCACAATAAGCAAAAATGTAAATTGTTTCCCAACAACAACCATGTGTAAAGCACCCCCAGAAACTGTGCGATACCTTTAGCGGGGCATATATGTCACAAAGTCCCTCTAAACTCAAATAACCCAATTCGAAGGAGTATGTACGCACATTGCTAGAATTCTCAAATCGGAAATGTTGAATCCCGAAGATCAAAAGGAAGCATCATGTCCTAGGTAAGCGCGTTCCACACCAGACTCAGTAAGCTCGTTCTGATTTGCCCGATACATCCCTTTAGGCTAAAACCACAGGTGGAATCCCCGACCCCGACCCCTGGGAGCAGCTGCGAACTCCAGAGCCCATCTGAGCAAAGACAACAAGTTGAGGTCGAGGATGCTACACGCATGATAGTCCTTTGGTGCCAGCTGGCTATGTTTTTTCGAGTTGGAATCACCTCAGAATCGGTGGGTGGACATGAATCCCTGAATTCTGATGCCCACCCAAGGGGCCCTAATTCAATTTCATGCAGGGCCCCTATAATCCGCCTTAAACATCAGCCCACTTTAAGGAAACTACCTTCGAAGTGGCTCATGCGCTGCAACCCGCTCACCCGTGGGTCCCCTAAGCATACCGCTGGAAACCGCTCTGACCGAGTCCTGTGCGTCGAGGCGAAGACACCCCACAAAGAGTGGACCTGGCCGTGCGGGGTGGCGGTGGTGGTGGTGCCTGTAAACCAAGAAACCCACAACTTGTTTGGGTCCACCCATTTTGACACATGGCTATGGGACAAAACCCCGTAGCCCCAGTGAACATCAACCAATCCAACTACTAAACTAGGTTCTAAAATAGGTGAACCCCCAAAATGGAACCATTGGTTTAGACCCACGGCAATGACATACCCATTTGCTCCATCAGCCGTCTACTAAGGAGCGTTCGGCTGGCGATGTTGGGAGTCGCACAAGATCATGGCCCAAGAATCCGAGGGTGTCCCACGGTTGGGGAAGCGTTGCCCAGACCAAGCTGTGGAAGCCGTTTTTCATGTTAGACAACCTACCAAAAGGGTTGAGAGCGTTGCCACTGTGCAACTGGATTCTCCCCTGCAAAGTAATTAGCATGGAGCCCAACAATATGGCCGCTTAAAATAACGGTGGTGTTGGGCTCCGCGTTCATCTGCAGGGGAGTGTTTACCCAAATCAATAAAGCAAAACACTGCACCTTCCAAAACTTCCGCCGTTTCCTGACTTGCACAGTGGCAAACAAAAGAAACGGACTCACATGGCGTGGTCGGCGCTCAAAGCGATTGATGGCTTGTTGTAACACCAAGCTGGTGATAAATATGCTAACATCAGGGTACCATATGGTTATTTGTTTGTTGTAGCCAAAAGCTCAATGCTTAGTGGTGTAAACAAAAACGAAACTTCTGTATACCCACTCACCTATCAACAAGAAGAGGCCCCCGGCTGTTGGCCGACTTCCCCTGCACGCCTCGCGGTGCGTCTTCATCTTCTGGCTCGTCAGCATCTTGCTTAGGTTAAACTCCTGCCGGGTTCGAAAAATGATAAGCAGGGTCTTAAACTTCAGCTTTGGGGGATAGATCGAAGCCAGTTTGAGTCAGCACCAGAATTGTGCATGCGGGTGTCATGTTTTTCGGGGACCCCCCCCCAATTGTGGTTTTCCTTGTGTTTCCCCCGTACAATCCAACCAAAAAGGGGTTCCCCCCAAAAAAAGACACGCCCATTTATAGTACAGTGAGGTATGCTTTACGCCCTCAACAAAAATCGCGGGGCGAAGAGCCCGGCAGCGAATGCCAACTTCGCATAAATCCTCCCCAACTGTCACCGCCCCCTTCCCCGTTCCTAGCTTCACCCGCATTTTGGGTACACAGAAACTCATATGTTGTGGTCCACATCTAGTCTGCCCCCAAAAAGAATCGTTTGGGGAGTGGGATCTGTCGCCAAACCTTGCCTTGCAGGGGGTGTTTTAAAATACAGTCCGCCAGAAATTGTGGTACCCTCAAACATCGTGATCTTCTCTCAGTCCTGTAGAACGGCAAAGCGCTTGCCATGCTCCAGGTCGAAAAGCCGGGGCATACCCCGGCGCAGCCGCTTTGGGTCTGCGAAGAACTCGTTCCAATCGTCCTGGGGCTTTGCGCTAGGTGTGATTGAGTGTGTGTGTGTGTGCTGTGTATGCGTGTGTTTGCTTGTTTGGTTGCCTGCCTGCTTGTTTGATTTATGTGTGTTTCTTTGTTTACTGCTCTCCTTTCATGTACCCTCTGCTCCTTTCCTTATGTTATAATTTCCTTCTTTCCGTATTTTCCTTGTGTTTCTTTCATGTTTTGTCTTTCCTTTCCTTTCCTTTCCTTTCTCTCGTTATTGCTCGTTTCATTTCGGGTCGATTGTTAGAGTGTGTGTGTGTGTGCGTGTGTGTTTGTTTGCTTGCTTGCTGCGCCGGTGCCCTTTGACTACTTGACCAGTTACACACACACACACACAACCAACGCCCCTTTGTGCTGTGTCGCACTCAACACGTGAAGTCGGTTTTGTTTGGGAACAGCCCGACTTCAATAACCATTTAGTGACCTGACACACCCTGCCACTTCAAGAACAGCCGCCGGCAAAGTTCATGTTGCCCTGCCAAAAGCGAGAAAGGACCTGAACATGACGCCATTCTTCCTCTCCGAACGCCCCCGGTCCGAAAAGTGCATTGTTTTGCCGCTTAGTGGGAAGATACACATTGAAATCGTCCCAAAAGGTTAAATCCAAGCAAATGGCCGAACCAGCCAAGCCACCCAAATAGTTCAGTCCGACCGTAGAATTCGCTGAGCCACTTGGTTGCTGTTGACCCTTCTCAAGGTTCTTATTTTGAGACACATGGTCGGACGCTGCAATTATAAAGTAAGGATACATCCAACCAAGATGGTTAGGATAAGGACATCCAACCAAGTAAGACCATCCAACCGAAGTAAATACAAAGACATCCAACCGAGCAAACCAGGTCTTCCTCCGGCGCCCTTCCGCCCTTCCGCCCGAAGCCGAGGCGCGTAGTTCGCCACGTCGGGCGGCAGAAAGGCCTCGTAGCCCCCGTGGAACGTGGGGAGCTTCCTGGGCTTCAACGCAACGCGCGCGAGAAAACGACGCTTTGGATTTGCGCTTCTTGGTGGAAATTTGAATTGATTTTACCGGCTCTTCCCCCTGTTAGTCCATTTTTGTTTAGTACTCTTTTCTTGGTGGACATTTTACCTGTTCTTCCCCCTGTTGATCCTGTTGTAGTACTCTGTTCAAGTACTCCTTTAATACTCTACAGGCGTGGATCAAGAAAAACCACGTCCAAACAATTTCCTAGAACTACGCTCCTCCGCAAGGCGAATGATAGTAACCGCCCAAAGAGGGAAATGTAGCGAAACCCGATCTATACCCTTCCATGAGCCACGCACAAAATTCGCCGTTCAGAGATTTTATGAGCTACTGTCCATGTACATTGTGTCACTGACAGGGGACTTTGGGAAGTGTCCCCATATATTGGCAATTTGGTGACTGTGCCCGATGCAGCTCCCTTTAGCGTACGGCAAATATCCCCACTCCAGTCATGCTCTTAAGCAAACATGGAAGGAAAGGCACCCCAATCCTGGTACATAGGACTTTGAGCTCCAAAACCTTGCGGAGGTCAAAGAGGAAAAGCGATAGAAGCCCTCCACAGCTGTGACAAAATGGGTACCCCTGTTGCTGCTAAGATGTTTAGACAGGTTTTACGCCTTAATCCCAACTAAAGGTATCCGAAAACTCTTGCGTTCAAAGCCCCAACCAGCGACCTCTCCTCCAGTCGTATTTGGGGGACCCGCTGATCAGCAACCAAGATTAAGTCCCCCGACAAGAAACGCAGACTCTAATTCTTTGAGCTGCAAAAACATTGCTTGAAAACATCATGCTGGACCATGCTTTGGTTGACCTTGACACAGACATGACAAATACAAGAGTTGGCACCCCAAATCTGGAACAGGTAACCCCTCCAATGACATTGCGTTCCTCACGTTAACACCCATCTCCGAAAGCTAAGCGTCTCTTTGTGGCTGGGCATCACTCCTTTGCCGCGATCCTGCGGTTTCGCCATTTCCCGGGGTTGTGGGATGCCGGTCTGAAGTTCACTGGATGTTCAGAGGCCTCGGCCGAGCTTTGAACACCAATCCAATACAAACCACCACCAAGCCGAACTACCTGTTCACCAACTAACACGCTAAACACCTACAAAGATGGCTGGGAACCCCACCAAGTGGAGGAAAACGACGGGAAGTGGACTAAGTGGATTTGGAGAGGCCCAAAGCCCGTACGTATGTGGGGATGCCACGCATCGAGGCAGGCTGTGAACGTGCCGATCAAGTGGCCCGAAAAGCCATTGTGGCCACACACACACACCAGACGCTTGCCCCTGCAAAAATGAACTCTAATGGGTTCAAGATTCCGCACACATGCTTGTGCTTGGTGCAAGCTGGAACCTGTTTCAAGGACAATGCCATGTCAACGTACTTGTGCGGGTCTACCCATCCGATAAAACATGCGCAGTATTCCCCGGCTTCCCGATGCTTTCGAGATCAAAGGATTTCAACTCCTGGCATTCAGGGGCTGTCTGCACGTCTGGATGGCCGTCACCTCTTCAAGCCAAAGGAAAGGCAGCTGGGCAACGGTCAAGATAGCCTTCTGCATTAAATTGAGCACTCCCAAAAGCGCGCTGAGCACCATCCACAAGCAACGCCTTGCCGCTGGTAATTCGCTTGACCTAAAAACAGCCTGGGGAACAAAAACAGGTCTGTTCACCGCTTCCAACCATCCCAAACACGCCGACTTCATGTTTTCACGTTCCCAACCTCAAGGCCCCCCTTCCGTTCCGTTCTGGTGGCCTGCTCCAGCGGGCGAAATTCAAGCTAAACGAAGTTCCAGGTCAGCCCTCCCCGCGATATTCATTTTGAAGGGAACCTAAGCCGCAGGGACCGCAGGGATGCCAAATGAGAGTCCTACTCGAAACTTGGCATTCATGGGTTCCACCCAAAACCAAGGGTAAAGAAGCCAAAGGGCATTGAGACTGTCCCTTACCCATCCCAAACCCTCATGCGGAATAGCACCTTTTGATTCAATTATTGCACAGCCGACCGCGCGATGCAATAAACTGTTGAAAACAAGGCACGGGGCATACCCCGGCCTACCCCACGCGGGGAGATTTAAGAGAGTTTTTGTCCTTAAATGGCGAAAGCAGAACTTAAATGGAACCCTGCCACTGGACGTCGAACAAGAAACAACTGAGAGAAGACACGTCACTTTCTGCTAGTGGATTCTAAAGGCACAAATCCTTCAATTATTTTCGTACTCTTTGAATATCCTAGAGAGACGGCATCCACAGATTGGCTACATCCAAACCGGTTTATGCCTCGCTCCTCATCACTCACAGGTTTGAAGTCAAGGCCCTGGTACCACTCGTCGAAGACAAGGTTGTACATTGGCCTCACCATGCCTCGGGCGGGACATTTGGTATGTGCACTGAACTTCCGGGTAGTAAACAGCTGGCCTTGGGGAAAAAACAACAAAAAACATTAAACAAAACAAAAACCAACATGCAATACACAAACACAAATTGCACAAAAAGAATCGAAACAAGTATCCTCTCCTGCCTAAAAGGCTACCCAAAAGCAAACACAAACATGTCCACAAGTGCCCCAGAAGAAACGGTTAGATTGTTGACCATCCACAGTAGGAACCCTTGCACTGATTGTCGATAGTTGTCTAGTCCAGCCCAGCGGCCCAAGGATCGTTAATTCGCCGGCAATCATTTCAACCGTGCAGCAAGAAACAGTTGTCCTCAACGGTTTGCCTTTTGAACACCGAAAAGGCTTCCAGCCTCAGCTTTTCCCGCCAACTGGAAGTCAGGAGGCTCCACCAAACCATGGGAAATGTATGGAACGGGGCCCGCCCTGAACGATATTGATCGGGACTTTTGCACTACCCAGAGTCTCCATGACCCCTAAAAAACGGGGTCATAACCCCTTAAATTTTAAGGGTCATGGAGACTCCAGGTATGCATTTATTCTAAACAACTTGCAACTCAAGGACCTTCATGGACCTTCGCTCGCTTTACCCCCGCCTCGGTGCCTCGGTGAGCAAAGTCAAAAGGCAGATGTATTGGACCGCATGTTCCCACACAGCTGGGATGAACTCCAAAAACTGGTGGGTTGAAACAATGGAATCTGCTTGCACATAAGCTTCTCCAATTGGTTCATGAGTTTCTTCTCTGCCCCTTGACCTCCCAGAAATCGGCTCCCTGTCTGAGACCGATGGACCAAAACAGGACAACCTGTTCGGGAACCCGATCGCGCCGTGACACGGGAAAGGAAAAGCCCGCTGCTATGCTTCCCATCCGCCTGGAGAGGAGATCAAGCTGGCGCGATTTTCGGGGCGCGTGCGAAATAGTTTTGATTTTGGGATTCCCAACACTAAAGCAAAGGGGGAACAAGGTTTGCCACAAACAGCTGTATCCATTCATATGTTGGGCCTCCCCAAACCACCCTCCCCCCGATTCAAGGTATCTCTTTGCAGCCCACAAGCCAAACAACTTGCCACAAAAAGGGCGTTCCTTCTTGCAAAGTAATCGCTTAGTCGCTTGAACCCACCAATATGTGCTTCCCCCAAAAAGCTTTGTCTTTACTAACTTGTCTTTTTAAGACAAGGTGTTCAAGCTCACAAAGGGGGGCCCTGTTGCCCTTGGAGGTCAGCCCCCCGCATTCACAGAAAACCCCCGCGAACAAAACCAAAAACCGTTGCTGCCAAATAAAGTCATGGGGGGGAGGGAGGAGAGGGGGAGGGAGCCCAAATAAGCCCTTATTAAGCCCCTAATAAGGCCTTCTTCGGGGCTTATTAGGGCTCTCTCCCCCACCCCTCCCTCCCCCTGGCCCGCATGATAAAGTCCTATTGCCTAGAAAGGGCCAAGAAGGGTTCCTTCCAGTTCAATTTGGCTGGGAAGGGGCCAGAAGTAAGAGGACAGAAGCTCCAGAATGAATCAGGAAAGTCCTCCAAAATCTCAGGTGTGGGTGCTTGTCCAAGCCTTGTCGACCGGCCGGGGGGCCGGGGGCACCAAATGACTTTCAACTAACGTGAGATTCGAGTCTATCCTTCCCACTGCGGATTGGATATATCCGCTGTAGCTTTCACCAAGCTCGGCCCAACTGCATATGTTCAGATTCTACTGCAGTCTACCCCTAAAAATAACACATCTTTTGGAGGATACCCGGGTACCCCCCCAACAAAAGGAAGAAAATCATTCCCAAACAGTATCAAGTTCAGAAGATTGGAAAGTGAGTCCTTCCCGAAATCCAAGTCCTTCCAAATTTCCATTCGAGACTGAGAAGGAGCGAAGTGCCTCTGGCTTCCCGGGTAGGTATGAGTCTTTGAGGGTATCCGGCTTTGCTCTATCTCACTTCCTGAGTGGATTGGGCAACAAAAACTCCAAGCTTTATATCTGGCACTAAAATGGTCGTTCCCAAAAAGTGACTAAAGACCATCAATTCAGGAAGTGAGGACTTTCTCCAGTCTTTTCTTTTTCCGGAGTCCGGAGTGAAGCTCTTCCCTCCGCCACGTCCCTTTGGTTGCCCTTGCAAAGCACACAGAAAGAGAAATATTCACTTCTTGAGATGGCCCAAAACAAGTCACACAGCTTCTTTGGATACCACCAAAATGGTCCAAGCCCAAAAAGTGTAAGTCCAGGAACTCAGGGAAGTGCGCATACCTTTTTACCAAATGCAGACGCACCACACGCCCCCAGACCGTTTTGTGCTCGCCTGGTGGTGCGGATACAGCTCTGGCTCCGCGGACAGCGTGAGCTCCGTGAGGAAGTACACGGCCTCCGGCCTCAGCGTGGCAACAGCGCTCAAGGCTGGGTGGCTGAGTGGCTGGCTGGTTGGCTGGTTGCTTGCTTGGTTGGTCGCTTGCTTGGTTGGTTGCTCGCTTGGTTGGTTGCTTGGTTGCTCGGTTGCTTGGTTGGTTGCTTGGCTGGGTGGCCGGCTGGCTGCTTGGCTGTCTTTGGTTGCTTGGTCGGAAGGTCGGTTGGTTAGATTGTTGCTGAGGAAAATGCACATGTTCAACCGCAACTTGCAGCCAAGAATGCGTGTGTTTCTCCCTGGAGAAATGACACCAAACACGAAATGCAAGCGGGTGGTGGAAGGGCCAATGCAAACATTGTAACCCAGGCAACCCTTGAAAGCAATCGACCAAAGTCCCAGCCGAAAAGAAGGGGCACGTTTGAATGGATACTGGAATAACCACTGGACCCACTGGAGAAAAATGAAGAACCCTCAGATCTCATGGGACAATGATTACGACTCTTGCTGCTTTGTTGTCAAGGACCCTCCAAGGATGTCTACCCAGGTTTTTGATAACGGAAACGCACAACCCGGTTGGATGTTCCTTGCATTTCCTTTTGAAACCCCCCGTAAGGTACCCTTCGTTCTACCCAAGATGGTTTGGTGATTGAGGGAAAGTCGGTATATACATCGGTAGATACACCTCGAAACTGAGGCTGTATTGGGTGATAAATCAAGAGGAATCGGCAAGCCTAGATAGCCCTTCGCCATTGTCCTTTTGCTTTCAAGGCGAGCAATGCTTTGATTTTTAGTATAACCCCCTTCTCTTGGGAACCTGTTGGTTAGGATAGAGGAAACCAGTGTGAAGGGCATGTCCTCATTCGAAGCAAAGTATTACTTTCGGAACATGCTTATATTTGGTCAACCCACACATATAAACAATAACGGCGGAGACCCATTCTTAGCCTCCCTTTCTTCGGTTGGCTGTGGACTTTTATCTCCACTTCAGGTCGTGCTTTTGGCTTGCTTGTACCCCCGAATCCTGTCGTCTTCCTTTGGTTTCCCTCCAGACCAACCTCAAAAGGGTACCAACTCCAAAGAGCCACCGACGATTCACCTGGCAAGACGTTCCAAGCGCCAAGACCCCGCGCATAAATCGCAGGTTGCCGGCTTCGCCCCAGACCAGCAGGTAGGTTGCCTTCAAACCGCTAGTGGCCCGGTCCCCCGCACAAAAACCGTACGCACACAGAAAACCATATGTTCAGATTCTATTTCATACAAACACAGAAACTTGATGTTTGGAGAAGCCCCCAGTTATCACATTTCCCTGAAAGGAAAACTGCAGAAACAAAAGGGAAAACAAAAAAATGAGATAAGTCTAGGAATTGTTTTGTGGCAGGTAAGGGCATGTATTTAGCTTTGTCTGGAGCGCGCAGAAAATAGGCCTGATTATGCTTCATACTTTGTCGGAGGCCCAGGATACTGCATGCAGCACAATCCCTCAGAGCCCGCCAGGGCAGAAGAGCCAAGTTGCATTTGTAGTTTTATGACTTGGGGGGGGGGGGCTGAGGGGTTTGGTTGTACTTGCTGAAGTCACAAACATACGCGGCGACATATTATCCCTCCAGAGCTTGCCATACGTGATGACTACCCCGGATGGACGTTATGAATGTTTCCGCAAGAGGGCATGGAAGAATTGCTGGTCTTTATGGGCAATTTGGCTGCTTCTCCCGTGTCCTCCCCAAACCATCGACTTCTGGGACACAATTAAAACCTGGCATTAGAAAGCTGCGCCACTCCCATGTAAAGAAGCAACAGAGCGGCAGCTATCTTCATCCAACAGAATCTTGATTGTGCCACGGCGAGCTTGCAAAAAAAAGTGAAAGGTTCACCTGAAGCTTGCCAGCTGTCCGGTGTGAATTTGAGATCAACTCGGACTGCTCGACTGGCTCCGGACATTCTCCCGAGGTGGACACGCCGCGCGAAATTTGAGAGATGGGATGCGCCCAGGACATGAACTGCTGAGATGACCAGCCAGAAAGAAGTTTGCGCTCTTTGGGCCTTGGCGCAATGAAGACACCTGGGTTGAAAAAACAACCCCGTGGACAACCCTTGTATCCTTACGCCCTAGTATCGGTCAGTATCGGTTTTTCCCTCTGCATCGGTTTGCGGTGTTTTGGCAGCTCTAGCTCGCAAGTTGCGGCTTTTCCGTACAAGTGTAGTATGCGAAGTGCCCTCTGCCAGCTCCCAGCTCCAGCTGGAAAGTCGCAACTTTTCAGTACAAGTGTAGTGCTCGAAGTACGTTGTGGCAGCTCCAGCTGGAGAGTCGCAACTTTTCAGTAGTATGCGCAGTACACGTTGGCAGCTCCGGCTCGAAAGTCGCAGCTTTTCAGCGCAAGTAAGTGTAGTATGGTGTAGTATACGAAGTACATTTTGGCAGCTCCACACCGGAAGTCGCAACTTTTCAGTACACATGTAGTACACAAAGTACATTTTGGCAGCTCCAGGGAAGGCCGCAGGGCAGCTGGTTGGATTCGGCATGGCGGCCAATGACTTGGGTATCGGTTGGGTATCGGTTCGGGTATCGGTTTGGGCCCTGCACATTTATGATTCCGCAATCTTGGTTTGCGACAACAACTTGGACCTGATGTGTGTCTTCATGGCTGCTGGGGGTATCGATTGTTTTTCCTCTGTATCGGTTTACAATGGTGTTGGCCTGCGAAACAAGTTAAGGGGCGGCCCCTTACATTACGAAAAGGTGCGGGGTTGTTTTTTCAGCCCACCTGCCATGTTCAAAGTTGCCAACCCTAGAAACAAGCCTCAGTGATTTTCTCTGATCCCACCATGTCGTGGCTCGCTATTGCTTCCTTCAGATGAAGTCCAGCGAGACCATACGATAGCCAAAAGCCAAGAAGACCCATGCCATCAGCACATGTGCGCACTAGATCTAACACTTACATGTTCTTGCGACCCAACCAGCCAGCCCGGGTCGAAAACCAAACGCATTTCCTGTTTGGTTGAATCCCATTTCGGGTGGATGAGAGGAACTCACTGAACAGGAACCTAAATCCGGGGAAGAAAAAAAAGGGAAAGCCGCCCTGCACAACTCAATGCTGCCAACAGGGGAATTGAGTACACCTCAGCTGCCCAGTGTCCCTGCTAGAAGAACAAGTTAAAACTATTCGTGTGTTGTTTCATGCTTGTTTCTTTCCTCTCTTTTTCTTCCGGAGCCCTTCAAAGGGATTGAAAGGCCGCCACAGAACAACTGGGCCACATCGGAGTAATTACACAGAAAGCAATACTTTCTGACTCTGTTTCAGATTCAGCCTACCCTAGAACATAAAACAGTGTTTTGTCATCCAAAACCACAACAAAATATCAAACAGACTTGGGAGGAGATCGTGGGAATGTTCACAAGGGACTCCCTTGAGGGGACAAAGACACTTCGAGCGCTGACTCGCCAAGGTGCGATTTCCGCGAGGTGGGTGGTGGCAAGGTTCGCCGCGAGCTTTCGGCTGTCCTCGTTGAGGTTGGGAGTGGGAGCGGGACGGTTGGTTTGGTTGGGTAAACTGGATAGGCTAGGTTGGGCGCTAGCCTGGCTATAGGTTGGTGTTGGTTTTGGTTTGGTTGGTTGGTTGGTTTGGTTTGGCTTGGTTTGGTTTGGTTGGTGGGTTGGTTTGGTTGGAATCCAAAGACGTATCTGGGCCATGTAGCAAAGATCGGGACTCATTGACTCATTGTCCCTACGGAAGTCTATGGCCCCGTGGCAGCCCTTGCGAGTCGGCAAGCTGAATCAGTCTACCTTGGTTTGATCGAACTGGGTGGCTTCCACATGATTACTACAACGACCCCTCTGCAAAAAGTGAATAACTTAGTGTGGGTCCAATTCGGAAAACCTGACCTGTTCAAACAAAAAAATGACAAAATCCAAAGATCCGTTACCCAATCGACATAAAGTACGTGTTTATACCTTTAGACTCAAACAACCTCAACAAACCAGATGCCGCCAGAAAAAAGACAAATGACTCAAACAACCTCAACAAACCAGATGCCGCCCAAAATAAAAACGGAAGCCTTCACCAAGACAAACCAAACAAAAACATGAGCGTTGCCTTTTTGTTTCT